>JAPFFP010077704.1:0-22972 GCA_026153255.1 Solanum medicagineum | reverse complement strand
TATATGATGAAGAATACTTACTTCCAAGAATGAGCTAGAGCAGGATCACAATGTGTCATAAGTGGATTCATTATTCCACTCGTTTTCATGACATTTGGACTCCTAAGCTCCAGAACATTCGAACCCTGGTACCTAACAAGCAAACTACATCAATTAGATGGAAATACAAAAGTAAATAAATATTGTTTGGAAAGATTAGCAAATAAAAATGGTGTAAGGTAGATTTTCATTTTGAAAGGTAATATTCACTCTAGATATATCAATGAAGTTATTTTTAAAAAATTAATGAGAGTATATGGTAGAAAATAAATTTATGATGAATAAGGATAGAAGAAGAGGATAAATTTGAACTAATATTGAATGTAAGAGATGCGGGTGAATACTTAACCTTTGGCTGATGATGGTACTTGTTTTTTGCTCAATTCAACTGTTCTGAATTTTGAAAGGTTGTGAGGTTTTGGATGTCCTATTGATCCTAAAGAACATTGCACTATTCTATTCTCCGGAAAAGAATTTGATATTTGATTTTTAAGTTTTGTTGAATTCCCTTGAGTCTTAGTCGTCGTGGATTTTGTCGACACAACTCTTGAAGCGACATATTGTAGATTGGCTGCTTCTCTAACCGGTAGATATCCAGTTTTTTCGATTTGTATCTCCTTTTCCCAGTTAATATTATGCCACCCGAAACTTTATACGTTTCTCTAGTGGCAGAGTACTTTGACAACTTTTTTCAGAGGATTGTAACTTTGATTCCTCGGAGTGCTTATTTTCTAGTACTCTTTGAATATTCTTCACAACTCCAGTCATCTAGTGCATCTTAATGACAACCCAACAGGCAATATCTAAAAAGAAGAGAAAAGGCAGAACATAAAAACGTATGAGTGCATCTTTTCTTTTCTTTCTAGATATTACGTGGTGGATTTTTATGAAGATGCACCAGATGACTGGAGTTGTAATGAATGTGTTAGAGTTCTAGAAAATAAGCACTCCGAGGAATCCAGGTTGCAGTCCTTAGAAAAAAGTAGTCAAAGTACTTTGCCACCAAAGGAACGTATAAAGTTTCATGTGCCATAATATTAACTGGGAAAAGGAGGTGCAAACTGAAAAAACTAGATATTTACTGGTTAAGAAGCACTCAATTTGTTAGATAGTGTCTCTTCATGATTTGTGTCAACAAAATCCACGGAAATTGAGACTTAAAGGAATTCAACAAAAGCTAAAACTCAAATATCAAATTCTTTTCCTGAGAAGATAACAGTGCAAAGTTCTTTAGGATCAACAGGATATACAAAACCTCACAACCTTTCAAAATTCAGAATAGTTGAATCGAGCAAAAAATAAGTACCATCATCATATAAAGGTTAAGTATTCATCAACATCTCTTACATTCATTATTAGTTCAGATATATCCTCTTTTTATATTCCTTATTCATCATAAATTTATTTTCTAACACATAATCATTAACTTTTTTTTAAAAATAATGTCATTGATATATCTAAAGTGAACATTATCTTTAAAAATGATAATCTAACTTACACTATTTATATTTGCAAATCGTTCCAAACAATATTTTATTCACTTTTTATATTTTCATCTAATTAATTTATCCTGCTTGTTAGGTACTGTTGATTCTACCATGCTGGAGTTTAGAAGTCTAAATGCCGTGAAAATGAGTGGAATAATGAATCCACTTATTGCATATTATGATCCTTCTCTAGGTCATTCCTGGATGTAAGTATCCTTCATCAAATACATTTACTAATTCAAATTCAGCTCATCTTTGTTTTTGGATGGCACATCATTGTTAGCAGTCAGCTGACTGATTAGCTCCTCTTCTTTTTAACTTTTCCTATTGATACGGATAAATTTATAATACTTTTTGGTTATCAATATAATGTTGGTCCCAAGGAGATGTACTAGTGGTTAAGGTATAGAAAATATAGAATTAATAATTTAATTTTTTTACAGAATATATATATAAACACACACATTCATATCTATATCTATATTACCTTAAAAGCATGAACTCCAAACACCTAAAGTTGAATTACATTAATACCCCTTAAAAATAACTCATAAATTATGCAATTACCCCTCACTTTAAAAACCTACAGGTGCGGCAAGTTCCCGCTTTTCCCAAAGGATGCAACTTCTGAGATATGTCCACACATATCAATGGAATGCAGATCCCATCTCCCAATAAACTCTTGCAAATACAGCATAGTGTTTGTCCCGATTCTTCTTAACTTCTTGCTCTATTTTGTGCGATCAAATTACACCGCTGGAATAATCTTCTCCATTATAACTTGTACGTTTATTGCTGCCAACTTTCTTGACACTCTGTTTTCCCCTAAGAGAAGTGGTGGACCTGAAACTGTGCATTTCCTAGCACAATTGGGAGTAACTGTCATGATAACTCTATTAAAAGATTCCTTTTAAGATTGATGCTTCTTGATATCATTGATATGTTCATATTTTGAGAACCCATCATAATTAAAAGTTCTTTGAATTCAAAATAAATTATTTGTTCTTAAATTTATTACATGTCTAAAGTCCAGTTTGGCTTACAATGGAAGAGGAAGATATAGACAGTATGATAAATCTTACTTAATTCATTAATGTCCAAAGCAACATACACAACCACATTATAAGTTACTTCCTAAGGTACAAATTCTACAAAGGTTTTCATCGACAATCTTTTGTACTTATGTATCATATTTTACGGATTGAAATTATACTAATTAACTAAGTTACCTCCTGCTCCGTATTTTTACTTCATTTCTTATTATTCTATTTTACTATTTATTGATTAATCCCGATTTTTCAAATTTGATAGCATCAACGATTTGCATGTTCCTGTGGATTCACTACTACTTACATACTTCATTTCTCTATATTATTCAAACGTGCTTTCCTATGTTAAATTTACATGTGTTTTATGCTTAAGGTGATAATATGTTGGAACTTAAATATAACTTATTATATTTAAAAAACAAGTTGTCTTTTAACCTGTATCTTACTTGATTATTTTTTAAAAGTTTTGTTAGTAAAAAAACACTCCAAAAAAATTGATCAAAATTAAGATTTCAAATATGAGAAAACTCGTTTTCAAAAACTAACAAAAACATCTTTTAACTACATAGCAAAATAATATTTTGGATATTTTTTGACAAATAGACGGGAAAGACTAACACACGTGCTTTTGAACATTGGATTCATGGGGTTTTCTTTTTTGATGGATGCTTTTCTTTTTTATTTAGCAATCCTATTTATTTAGTATATTGAGTGTTTGGATTATAATCATTGTTTAATCTGCTGAAAAATGTTAATAACTCTTTGCAATAAAAAAATAAAAATAAAATTGTAAGTAGAAACTAATTATAAAAGGCTTAGTGAAAGATGATTATATTGTGCTAATCGATCCAACAACTTAAAGAGCAACAAATTCCCTTCTTCAGTTTATTCGTTGGATTTTTCTTTAAGATTTAAATCACAGCATCACTATATCATCATCAAATGTACTATAGTTTCCTATTATTTTTTTGTCGCCATTGAATCATGTAGAGATCACAATGGTGGAGTCAAGATTTTTTATTAAAGGGGTTTGAAATTGTAATGACCCAGACATTATACGACTTTATCGGAGCTTGAAATATGTCATTTTTGCAAAATCTAGACCAAGTGTCACCTCAAAGGAGACTACACGGTTCGTGCGAGGTCACACGACCCATGTGACCTCCAGTGATGTGATACTTGGACTTAATTTTGGGTGTGGGCCTTGGAGTGGAGTTTTGAGCTAAGGCACATCACACTTGGAATGTATTGGTATGAAAATAACTCAAGAAAGTAAGCTGAGCTTACTTACCTTAAGTCAACAACTCACAACTCATCTAAATAAAGATGCATGTTTAAAGTAAATCATTCTTTAAAATAGACTTAGTATAGAAATAAAATAGTTTAGAAGTATTATGCCCAATCAGTATTTTCTTAGGAGTTTCTCTTAACCGACATCCAATCCTACCACCTTTAGTTTGGTGATGCACAATGAAGGAGACATCGTTGCCATGCCCATCCTAAACTTGCCAAGGTAAAGGATGATCAACTCTCTCATCGATCCATAGGGAATAACCATCTTTTGGCACAAGAGTCGCCAGAACATGTTGCACGACCATCCTACAATTGCAACGTAGTTTTGTGGGTTACAGTTGTTATTTACTTGCTCCCACCTTGGTGCTCGATAGTCCTCTAAAGACTAAACATTAACTCGTCAATCAACTCAAATCTCAATAATACTCAACCAATCAACTCAAATCTCAACCTCATTAGGTCATCTCAACTCAGCTCATCTCAGTTTCTCATCAACTCAGTCAATTAAGAAAATCAATCAAACTCAACTCAACTTAGACGGTCATTCAGATTCACTTAATTGGACTCATCATGTAATGCAAGTAAAATGCATAAAAGTACATGTGATTAAAATACAACATGTTTCTCATGCTCAATTGTGCTCAAGTTACTCAACTCAGGTAATCACACTCAAATCTCAACTCAATCCATGCACAAAATTTCATAAAAGTTATGTAGTTTCGAGTTCATGCTATCAAGTATAGAATTTTATCTCAATTTCATATCAGTAGTTATGCAATGTAGCAAGTACCTCATACACCATCATAAGAATTCATAATAAAAGGCAGTAAAATCAATAATAGGAGAATAGGATTTTCCAAATCTAACCTCTTATTCTCAATGTCGACTCACGTAGGTGAACGGGTATGTAAATGAATGTAGTTTCAAACTTTAGTAAGCCTTACATACCTGTAAATAGAAGAAGCAATCAAACTTCACTCGGTCCTCGGGTTTGAACTTGAAACCCTCGCTTTCCCCCCTTCTCTAGTGCTCTCAATAATTCCTAAGCATGAATGAATGGTGAAAATATGCTTAGGGTTTTGTTTTAGGGCTTTAATGAAGTAAAAAATATCTAAGGATTGGAATAAAAGGGATAGGAATGGACAAAAACACCCTTCTTAAAAACTGCCGATAAGATCTATGAAACCCCATCTATTGGTCGTAGATCTTTTTACAGGCTGTAGATGACCTCTTGTAGGTAGGGTGTACAAAATTTTGAGTTACTAGAATTTTGCATAGAATCTACGAAACCTATACTACAGGTCGTAAATACTTCAATGGGCCGCCTGATACATCATAACTCAATATATTGAAAAGTTGATTTCTAGATCACCAACTCACGAATCCTAATCAATGGGCCGTGGATCATTTTACAAGTCATATGTTGTCTCGTATATGGGCCTCAGGCTTGGAAATTTCACCAAGTCACTTGGAGATCTACGAGGCCATCTATGGGCTGTAGATGGCTCTACGAGACATAGATGCCCCTTGTGGTTTCTTCAAGAGATTTTTCTTGATCATTTTCCAAGTTTTCTCTATGCATCTTCTCAGACTAGGTGGAAAGAATTAGGGGGTGTTACACTTTACAAGTGAGAAAGAAAGGTCAGCTTCTATCTTATATATCTATCCGTAGAGGGGTAAGAGTTGCAAAGTAAAAGTGCACCCTTGTCTTGAAATGTTTTTACTAGAAATTGATTTACATTTTTCATTATATGTATTATGGGATATATAATGCTCTAGTAGAGTACATACACAACAAAGACTTTGTGATGAGAACGTTTATTAATGGTGTCGAGATGCTTGTATTTGCTTCCACAATCCTGAGTAGTGATTCTCAAAGTACGTCTATAATCTTGACATTCTTTTCTAATTTTCAATGATGATAAATATACTCTATTAAAAAAATATATTATGTAATTATCGTAGAGCTATCTTGTACCTTGTGGAACTACAAGGACTTCCTGTGGGGATTATTTTACTACATCAGACAAGACAAAGAGGGATGTGTTGAAGGCGCCAGCAACAAAGTGTAGGAAGACTTGGCATTGTTGTCTCGACAACTTCTTTCAGAAATGGCTTTGATTTCTAGCGTTTCAATAGAAACTACATTTGCTACTACCTGCAATCTAGTTTGTGAATTTGTAGTTGGCTATGTATAATAGGACAACTACATTCACGGCATATGTGTTTGGCTAAATTGAGTAACTTTAGACGAAGTCCTTTCTAGCTTTACGTACTATTTATTTTAATTCTGGTCATAACAATGTAACACCAATTCTTCAGAGATTGTTTTGTTTTCACATTATTCTTCGACTTTATCTTTGTTGATAATAATTCAACTATTTGACTTGCATGTTTTAGCTTATCTCGTATTATAAAAATTGAGTTGATATATGTCTTAATTTGACTGACTTGAGATAGTTGAGTGCTATCACAGCTAAAAAAAAGTAGGACATACATCTTGATTTAACTGACTTTGGATAGTCGAGTGCCATCACAATCAATAAAAATTGAGTCATGATAATCACATGCAAGTTTAAAGTATCATACTTTTTAAGTATACTCACTATAAATAAACTCAGTTTAAAATATCAAATTCAAACAATGTTACTTGGGAGTTCCTCTTAACCGACATCCAATCTCATCACCTTTAGTTTGTGATGCACAACGAAAGCATCGTCGTTGCCACACCCGTCCTAAACTTGTCATGGTAAAGGATAATCAACTCTGTCATAGATCCATAGTAAATGTCCAACTTTTGGGACATGAGTTTCCAGAACATGTTGTACGACTATCAAACGTTGGCAACGTAGTTTTGTGGATTAGAGTGGTTATTTACTCGCTCCCAGCTTGGTGCTCAATATTCCTCCCAAGACTAAAACATACTCAACTCATCAATCAACTGAATCCTCATTGCTTAGACAATCAATCAAATCTCAACCTCATTAGGTTGTCTCATCTCAATTCATCTTAGTTACTCATTTATTCAGTCAACAAACAAAGAAAATTAAACTCGACTCAAACTCAATGGTCAGACAACAAATGAAGACAATCAAATCTGAAGTTTGGACAGAATGTCGTATTCGGAGCAACCATCTACGTTCTATTCGTAGATACTATTGGCATTGTAGTTATTTTGCATGTCATCAGGTTTCTCTTCTAAGGTAACATCAAGATTGGTAGCCTTAGGATAGTACAATTTTGTGGTCTTCTCCAATTGGAATACTCAGATCTAACAGGAGCGATTTTAAGAGAGACCTCTTCTTCAGAGTCTTAATCAGAAACAACTTCTTGTAGGACTTTAATTGACCAAGAAGATATTTCTTTGCAAAGGGTATCTGGAGCTAAGGAGCTTTCTATTTCTGAAATTCGACGTTGAAGGTCAAAAAGAGGAGGAAAATCATTAGCTGCTTTGTGAAATAGGAGCTCCTTAACAATTGTTCTAGGGATATCATAGGGATTGAATAGAGGTACTGAGGAGGTAGAAGCCTCGGAATGCTTGAAAGAAGTAGTTGGTGCAGGCAAGGATGGTCTTGACACTAGAAATTCTTCAAGAGCATGCAAATATTTATTAGTATAATTATTTTGTTCAACAATATTTTATATCTTTTCCGCTAACGGCTTTTGATTCAGACATCTTTTTAATAGGTGCTGCTACTATAGAACTATCTACAAAAGACGTTGTAAATCCTTGTAAAGGAGGAAGCTTAGAAGTTAACTCTCCTCCACTAAGGGTTTTCCAAACTTTTGAAACGTTTATTGATTTTGAAAAAGGGTAATGTAGAAGTGGTAATCTGCATAAGCTTCAAACTATTGAAATAAATGAATTTATTTTTGGATGGAGTTTAAAATGTTGTAATAAATTTCTTGAAGATATTTTCTTTTATTATTCTTAAAATTATTAACAAATCAAGTTCTCTTCAAAATATTTTTGGATGAGTAAAACTCTTGTCTAAATTTCTCTTTTTCAATTTGAAAATCTTGTGTCAAAACATCCAGTTCCACACCTAAAGATGAATAGGTAAGGGATTTCAATGGGTCATCATTATCATTGATCACAGGGGTTTCCACAGAGTAGCTAGTCTAAAAGATCTTGCAATCAAAATCAATGGTTTTAATCTTTGTAGGGAATGAAGAAACAAAGTATCTTGTTGTTTCAGAAGGGATAAACAACGAGGTGGAGACTCTTTGGCTAAGAGATCTCTTAAAAGAAATTGAGTCAGTCCCACTAGAAAATTGTTGGATCTGGGAGACGATAGTATTAGCTGGCTTCTCAGCCTGGGTTGCATCCTGTAACAACCAGTTCTGAGGTAAGGAAACTTGATTCCAAGAAAGAGGGTTAGGCACACACTGATGAGATTGATGGAGATCTTTTTTGAAGAGTATACTTTCACCTTTATAGCCACTTCTCATAGGTTGGATATTAAAGGCTGAACTCATAGCTTTATATTGGACCCTATAAATGATTGCTACGGGGAGAGACCCAGTTTTGGTGTTGAAATTGGAAGTCTTGACGTTCAGCATCAAAGAATCTAAGATGTTCATATCTTTGAGAGATACAGTGATATTTGGGAAACAATCAAAATAGATTTGACCACTACAAACACTCGTTTCCACCATTCCAAGGAGTGAGTCATTGAAATAAAATAACCTCGAATCTCTAGGACAAAGAAGAAGAGAAGTTTCTAGATGTCAAGACCAAGCCCAGGGCCTAGACGTGACACGACGAATAGGGAACCCGAAGGGACCCCAAACAAGTCTCTTAGCATATCGTCAGACATCCTTGGTTGCGGAAGCATACAAAAGATATATAAAAATAAAAGTAAGGGCAATGGGACTAAGGGAGAAACTTGCATAATCATTGAAGTCAGAAGTGAAGAGTCACGCTCACACATAGTACACACCTTGTCCTACATACACCTTTAAAACATAGAAAGAGCGGGGCCCAAGACAAAATAATCGGGCTCATCCTCATACAAGATAGTGTATCAATACATAGATAAGATAGAAAAGATATAAACCAAAGTCCCCGAAGTGGAGGACTCACCCACAAGCTTAAAATAGCACCGCCTAGCCACGTAGAGGAGGAGGATGATCAACTTGGGCATCGGTTCCTACATGATGACATCATGTAGGAAAGAGTATGGATTAGTACATTTGAATGTACTAAGTATGCGGGATGCAATGCAACAAGAGATAGGCATCATAATCCAAAATGCAAGACGATAGACAATAGGCATATTATAGCAAGATTGCATGTATGATCAATGCATAAGTAAATCATGCTTAAGTATATCATGCTCATATAGA
The DNA here is from genome assembly GCA_026153255.1 of Solanum medicagineum. NCBI lineage: Eukaryota > Viridiplantae > Streptophyta > Magnoliopsida > Solanales > Solanaceae > Solanum > Solanum medicagineum. Next base: position 13,755 of record JAPFFP010077704.1, on the reverse strand, counting down.
ATATCATATGTGAAGAATGAGACCAAGCAATCTCTCTAAGGTATAAACCCCTTGGTGGTTATGGTGGTCACACCCCGCCATCCATGGTGACGAAGTATAAACCCCTAGCATGGTTAATAGTGGTCGCACCCCGCCATCCATGGTGACTAAGTATAAGCCCCTCGCATGGTTGATGATAGTCACACCCCAAACATCCATGGTGACAAAGTATAAACCCCTCGCATGGTTACTCGGGCTCTTCCCCCCCCCCCTTCCCCCGCATCGGGCATGTTCTATGCAACACTTTACATAGGATTCATCATAGGCTCTAATGCAATATCTCATGTAGGAAAAAACATATACATAAGCTCATTTCATCATCATAACATCATTCATATCATATCTCATGCTTTGGACCTTCAATTGCTGAAGAAACCATATCTGGACATTTTACCAAACACCTTGGGGGTGTGTAATGGGGGTAAAAGAGCATGCAATTTAGAGATGAAATCATGCAAGAAAATCAATGATAAAACCTTTAATCAACACATTGAAACATACCCAAGACATTCATGTCAAAACCCCTCCTCAATTCCAACATTAGATCCAATATTTGAAGCTCAAAACATACTTAAACAACCATACTTTCATGTATTAAAATCACTGTGCAGTAAATTTATCAATATTCAAGATCCACATGTAAAATCAACTTTAAATCATGCATTATTAAGTAAAAGAGGGTTTAGGCACCATTGGTGGAATGACCCAAAGGTTCAGCACCACATACATTAACTTTTGTGAAGTTCTTGAAGAAGACTTTAATGGAGATTTGAAGCTTGGGTGAGATCCTTGAAGAAATCCTTGAGATTGGCCTTGAGATTTGGACTTAAATTTAGGGTTAGAAATGAGTCAAGTGTTTGGGGAAATATTAGGGAATGTTTTAGGGTGATATGCGGGTGAAATAAGGCTATGTATAGGTGAAAATACGTTTGGGAAAACTTAGTTCCAACACTTAGAAAAATTTGGGCGAACTAGGCAAAGACAGTGCAGGAAAACAACCTCTCCGCGTCACAAAGAGATCGCTGACCGTCTCTTGAAATTGCACCAAGTGTAAATTTCATAATTTGATTCCTTTGCTTTAAATTTAAGGTTAGACCCTTTTCACCCTAATTTGTACCCCCTGAACAAGAATATGAAGTTGGATTTTCGATATTCCAAACGAATTTTAGATATATGGAAAACAAGTTTTCGGTTACTTCTAAGGCACGTATTCGGGAACCTTTTGGCGTCGTTTCAATATCTCAGCCTTGGGAACATTCATCCCCCAATGTAGAAGAGACGTACAAGAAAAGAATAATCATGAGCAAATCACCCGCAACATGAATGCAACATAACATTTAAAATATCACTTTCAAAATCCCATTATAAGTTTGAAATCATCATAAATTGCCAACTTAAACATGAATGCACATGAATGATATAAGGCTTAAATATAAGACTTGATAGCACATAGGGGACTTAAAATTAGTACCTTAGGATTGAGTGGTGTGGAAGAGATAAGGGTACTGCTTTTGCATGTTCGCTTCGGCCTCCCAAGTAGCACTCTCAACTTGTTGGTTCCTACAAAGGACTTTTACGGATGCCACCTCTTTGTTCCTCAATCTCATTACTTGCCTATCTAAGATTTGAACTGGAACCTCCTCATATGTCAAGTTATCCTCAAAAACAACCACAACATCAAGAGGTACAATGGCATTAGGGTCACCAACACACTTTCTCAACATAGAAATATGGAGTACTGCATGGACCAAATTTATTTCACTAGGAAACCTCAACTCATACGCCACCTTACCAATCCTCTTTACCACCTCATAAGGACTAATATACCTTGGATTCAATTTCCCTTTCATACCAAAATGAACCACACCTTTCATTAGAGAAACCTTCAAATAAACCCAATCACCCACTTGGAATTCTAGGTCTCTTCTTCTTACATCGGCATAGGATTTTTGACGACTTTGGGTTGTCCTCAACCTTTCCCTAATCATCTTAACCTTCTCAAGAGCATCCATAACCAGATCCGGCCCCAATAAGGCCACCTCTCCAACTTCAAACCAACCCGCTGGTGATTTACAACGTCCCATAAAGAGCTTCAGAAGGAGCCATACCGATGCTAGAGTGATAGCTATTGTTATAGGCAAACTTAATCAATGGAAGATGGTCATCCCAAATACCTCTCTAAGACACAAGCCCTAAGCATATCCTCAAGTGTTTGAATTTTCCTCTCGGCTTGGCTATCTGTTTGAGGGTGGAAGGTCGTACTAAGGTGAACTTTGGTACCAAGACCCCTTTGAAAAGATCTCCAAAAGTGGGAAGTAAATTATGCACCACGATCTGACATAATGGATAAGGGATGTTATGTACCTATGATATCAGTTTGACTCTTGTCTCTTGATTATGATGTTATGCAAGCTTTTGCCTTAGTCCCTTTACCCTATTCTCACTCTTTTATGTCTTTTATATACTTTCGTGAACAATGATTTGTAATGACAAGTTAAGAGGCTTGTTTGGGCTTCCTTTGAGTTCCCTATTCGTTGTGTCTTGTCTAGGCCCTAGGCTTGGGCCGTGACAAACTTGGTATCAGAGCACTAAGTGGATAGATCTTCGAAGTCCAACACACCCCATCGATTAGAGTCCTATTCATGGTTGTGAAGCACGCCATGACTATGAATATGAGGCTATGAGGCGTTTTAGGAAATGTTTCCCTTATTCATGTTCTAAGTTGTGCTATAGAATTGTAGTGAGTTTTTCCCCCTAATGATTTTTCATGGCTATGCTAGATCATGCCTAACACAAGAGGAAGATGGGCCCAAACTCTTGAGGCGCAACTTAGTGATGGTGAGCTCCGCGATGCTCTCACTATGCTTGCCCAAGTTATGTCCAACCAAGTCAATCAAGGGGCCCATTTTGAGGGTAAGTTCCAAAGGGGTGGTCGGTTCCATCAAGGCCAAGGGTCTTCTCATGCTACTAATAGGGGGATTGCCAATGACTTCCCTAGGCCTTAAGGTATTGTGTGGTATCCTATTGATATATGTCTTAATTGTGGAAAGAGTCATGGGGGACCTTGTTTGGATGGTTCTAATGCATGCTTTGATTGTGGAGAGCTTGGTAACAAAAAGGTGGATTGTCCAAGAAACCGTGGGAAAGGCCGGGGTGCGAATGCGGTCCCATTGGGTAGTGGTGGTCCTCAAGGTGGTGCCCCAAGGTACAATTGGTTTTATGCTCTACATGGGAGGGAAGAGGTTGGTAAGATTCCTGATGTTGTTACTGGTATGTTGAAAATCTTTGTCTTTGATGTATATGCTTTTTTTCATCCAGGTGCCACCCTTTCTTTTGTTACCCCTTTTGTTGCTAAAAAGTTCCATGTTGAGTCGAGTTGTTACATGAGTCTTATTGAGGTTTCTACTCCTATCGGTGCATCAATTGTTGCTAGTAAGGTGTATAGAGATTGTTCGGTTTGCATCTTGCATAAAATCTTGCCTTTTGATCTTGTTGAGTTAGATATGGTTGATTTTGATGTTATTCTTGGGATGGATTGGTTGCATGCATACCATGCTTCTATTTATTGTAGAACCCGTAGAGTCAAGTTTCAATTCCCTAATGAACTCATCCTTGAGTGGGAGGAGTCATGATGTGGTGGTATAGGGTAGGTTCATCTCTTGTATTAAAGCCTGTAAGTTGATCTCTAAGGGGTGTTTGTATCATCTTGTGAAGGTTAAATGTGTGGAGTCCAAAGTCCCTTCTATAGTGTCAGTTCTGGTTTGTAAATGAGTTCCTTGATGTCTTCCCAAATGACCTTCCTGGTGTTCCTCCTGAAAGGAAGATAGATTTTGGCATAGATCTCCTTCCCGACACTCAACTTCTCTCCATTCCCCTTACCGTATGTCCCCGACGGAGTTGAAAGAGTTAAAGGAACAATTGAAAGATTTTTTGGAGAAAAGATTTATTAGGCCTAGCCAATCACCTTGGGCGCATCGGTGTCATTTGTAAAAAAGAATGACGGGTCACTTAGAATATGCATTGACTACCGGCAACTCCATAGGGTCACTATCAAGAATAGGTATCCTCTTCCAAGGATTGATGATTTGTTTAACCAATTGCAAGGGGCTAGCTTTTTCTCTAAGATTGAGCTTCAATCCAAGTATCATCAAGTGAGAGTGAGGGAGTATGATATTCCCAAGATGGCCTTCCGGACTAGATATGGGCATTATGAGTTTGTTGTGATGTCATTTGGGTTGACCAATGCACCGACCATCTTCATGGACCTAATGAATAGGGTCTTCAAACCCTACATTGATTCCTTTGTTGTGGTCTTCATGATAATATTTTGATCTATTCACATAGTAGGGAGAAGCATATGGGTTATTTGAGGGTGGTGTTGCAAAGATTGAGGAAGGAGAAATTGTATGCCAAGTATGAAAAGAGTGAATTTTGATTGAAGGTGGTTGCATTCTTGGGGCATGTGGTGTCGAGAGATGGTATTAAGGTGGATCTGAAGAAGACCGATGTGATTAGAAATTGGCTGACCGTTGACCCTGTCAGATATTAGGAGTTTCTTGGGCCTTGCGGGTTACTATAGAAGGTTTGTGAATGCGTTCTCCTCTATTGCTTCCCCTATGATAAAATTGACTCAAAAGAAGGTTAAGTTTGTGTGGACCGATGAGAGTGAGAGAAGCTTCCAAACATTGAAAGATAAGCTTGTGTCCTCTCCTAGTGCACTTTTCTTGTTTATTTTGGAGCTTTTCTCTTCTTGGGTGGCTTGGTTGTAAAGGGAGGTTGTCGTTCTTAATGATTTTTGATTCTGTAATGATGTAGAAAGGTTGCTGCACCATATTTACACTCTGCAAGAGTGAGTTCTTATCTGATATCATAATTGTGTTCTTAGTACAAACTTGTGGGATGGTAAGTGGGAATTGTTGTTCCATGACCTCCATCTATTTTGGAACTATTTTTGGACTTTTTAAGGCTGATTGTATGTGTAAGTATGTTATTATGTAGTTTGGTTGAAGTTAAAACAGATTTGGGATTGTTGACATCGAAATGTAGCGAGACGGCGTAATGTTATGCCGCCTACTTATGTGTTGTGTATAATTATTATGTGTTGTGCTTTATGGGCTTTTATGAGACTTCTATCGCACTAAACTAGGCTGCACATGATTTGTATATAATAATGTGTATTAGAAAGTACGATTAGAGATGGAAGGATTGAAAGAATACGCGTGTTGATAATTACACGCTTGCTGCCCGTGTGTTGTTTTTTTATGAGATTAGGCTACCAAGATGTATCTATTGGCTACTAATGCTAGTTTATCAGCTAATATATTGTAGATAAATATTTGGAGGAATGGAAGGTTATCTCGACGTAATAGCGAGGTCGTACAGCTAGATATGTAAGGCTACTCGATTTCGTATTACTTGGCATGAAATCTAGATTCTTCCTTGGCACATAAAGTCACTTACCAACTCCGACACAACTATTAATCGTGTCTCCACTCTTTCACATGTTCATATGCTCCCAGACATAGTCACCTTCAAATCTGCATACATACGTTGATATCAAGTTACATGGGTCCCTATTGCTAAATAAAGTTCACGAGTTGTTTCATCTCATACGCATTTCATTATTTGTGTAACATATTCTTTTCATTGTCATATTGTTTTGTATGATTTTTACATCTTACATGCTACATCTACAGTCCTACAACTCAAATATTATGACAACAAAAAGAACCATCTCCAAAGTAATTGAAAGATAAAGTAAAGTAAGTTGCTTATTTATGAGTGGTAACCTGAGGGGTGGAAGAATCACCTAGCCAGGGTCGATCACATTACGGGGGGTAGCCCTAGGAGTTAAAGGAAAAGCCTAGCAAGGGCTGATCCCGATATAGATTTACCACTGATCAGCTGGTCATTTGTATTACATGCTGTGCACAGATTATATAGTAAAGGCAAAGTAATAACAAGAACATAAAGTACATGATTCCACAATATAACTAAAGGTGGCCTCTTATCCTTACACCAGTGTATAGTTTCATTTGAGTTGTTACTTCATATACAGTATTTCCTGCCTTACATATTCAGTACATTATCTCATACTAATGTCCCTTACGTGTGACCTGCATTTCATGCTGTAGGTATAGGTGCTAGTAGCTCTCCCCAGTAGAAGTACAGAATAACCAGCTACTGTTACCAAGCTCCAGGTTGCTTCAGAGCTTTGTGTGTCTAGAGTTTATATTTTTGTATTGTATAGTTAGTTGAGGCAGAGCCTATCCCAACCCTTATCAGATACTTTTCCTTATCTAGAGGCTTTGTAGACTATTTATATTAAAGTGTGGTCATGTCTCATACTTTAGACATCGTGACCACAACAGCCTAGGAATATACATTTCCTTTTGGCTTGTTATTACTGTTTACTTTCTTGAAAGCATGTTGAATGAAGAAATCTCTTATAATATGTGTACAAAGCGCATGAATACAGGTTGGTTCTCCTGAGCCTTATCGACAACAGGCGTCAGTCTGCCTTAACGGGACTTTGGGTGTGACACTTTGAGTAGGGTGTCTATGGGTAGCGTAGCCTACGTTGATGGGTGTGATAAGGAGGTGGCTAGGGAGGTCCATTGGTTCGCTAGGTTAGGGGTTCGATTGGAGGAGGTTGGTAATGGTGGGGTTGTTGTTGTTGATGGTTCTAAGTCTTCGTTGGTTGATGAGGTGATAGCAAAACAAGATCTTGACTCCTCTTTGCTTGAAATAAAGGCCTTGGTGACAGCAGGCAAAGTGGAGGTTTTCTCCCAAAGGGAGATGGTGCCCTTAGATACCAAGGTAAGTTGTGTGTGCCTTGGGTTGATGGTTTGAGCGAGAAAAACCTTGATGAAGCCCATAATTCTTCTTATTCTGTCCACCCTTGTTCTACCAAAATGTATAGGGACTTGAGAGATGTGTATTGGTGGGGAGGCATGAAGAGGGACATTGCTAAATTTGTTTCCGGTTGCCATAGTTGTCAACAAGTCAAACCCGAACATCAAAGGTCGGGTGGCCTAACCCAAGACATAGAGATTCCTACTTGGAAGTGGAAGATGATTAATATGGACTTTGTGGTTGGGTTGCCCAAGACTAGAAAAAGTTTTGATTCCATTTGAGTTGTGGTTGATAGGATGACAAAATCGGCTCACTTTCTACCGGTTAAGAGTACATATGGGGATGAAGAGTATGCAAGGTTATATATCCATGAGTTAGTGAGGTTACATAGGGTTTCTTTATCCATCATATCGGATCGTGGTACACAACACACTTGACACTTGTGGTCTTTTCAAAGGGGTCTTGGTACAAAAGTTTATCTTAGTATGACATTTCACCTTCAAACGGATGGCCAAGCTGAAAGAACCATTCAAACACTTGAGGATATGCTTAGGGCTTGTGTCTGGGAGCTTAAGGGTAGTTGGGATGCTCATCTTTCATTGATTGAGTTTGCCTACAGTAATAGCTATCACTCTAGCTTCGGTATGGCTCCTTTTGAGGATCTTTATGGGAGAAATTGTAGATCACCGGCTGGTTGGTTTGAGGTTGGAGAGGTGGCTATATTGAGACTAGATCTGGTTATAGAGGCTCATGAGAATTTTAGGATGATTAGGAAAAGGTTGAAAATAGCCCAAAGTCATCAAAAATCCTATGCCGATATGAGAAGAAGAGACCTTAAATTCATAGTGGGAGATTGGGTCTATTTGAAATTTTCTCCAATGAAAGGTGTGGTCTGTTTTGATAAAAAAAGGAAGTTGATTCCAAGATATGTTAGTCCTTATGAGGTGATAAAGAGGGTTGGCAAGATAGCTTATGAGTTGAATTTGCCTAGTGAAATGAATTTGGTTCACCGGGTGTTCCGTGTCTCTATGTTGAGAAAATGCAGTGGTGATCCTAATGCCATTGTACCTCTTTATGTTGTGGGTATTGTTGAAGATAGTTTGACCTATGAAGAGGTTCTGGTTCAGATCTTGGATAGGCAAGTGAAGAGGATAAGGAACAAACAAGTAGCTTTCGTTAAGGTCCTTTGGAGGAACCAACAAGTCAAAAGTGCTACATGAGAGGCCGAAGCGGACATACAAAAGTGGTATCCCTATCATTTACACTCCACTCAAGCCTAAGGTACTAATTCTAAGTCCCCCATGTGATTTGAAGTCTAAGCCCCATGCCAAAGGCATATGTTCATGTTTAAATTGACAAGTTCATGATGATTTTACATTTATGATAAAATTTTTGAAATGGTGTTTAATGCATGGTTGCATCTCTATGTGGGCTGATATTGTTATGTTTGTGTCTCTCATATATGTTTCTTTGACATTCGAGGAAGAATGTTCCCAAAGGGGAGATATTGAAACGACCCCAAAAAGTGCCCAAAAATGTGCCTCAGAAGTGCCTGGAATTTTAAGTTCCATATATCTCAAAATCCTTGCACGATATTGCAAATCAAACTTCATATTCTTGTTCATAGGGTCAAAATTAGGGGGAAAAGGGTCTAACCCCAATTTTATAGAAACCATAGCAAAAGTCAAAAATCGCATGGTGCAATTTCCAGTGAGCTGTTCGCGTTGCCTCCACGACGCGCACTGGCTCATTTTGTTGACAGTTTTTCTTACTCTGGTCCTAGACTTTTATGTCTTGGGCGTAAGTGTTCCCAAACGTGTTTTTACCTATTGTTAGTCATATTTCACCCTTATGTCACAACACTCAGCCATATTTTTCATTCCAAAATTCAAGCCTCAAAACCTCTTCCGGATCTAAGGATTTCCTTCAAGTTTGAAGCCTCCATTTTCAATCTTCACCAAGAGCTTCTCCAAAGCTAAGTTATGTGGATTTAAACCATTGGGTCCTATCACCCATGGTACCCTAATCTCCTTTTTATTTAATTTGCAAGATTTAAAATTGATTTTACAAATGGCTTTACTAATATGTACTATGTTAAAGCTATGTAAAGTTGTGACAGTTTTGCTATGCTTTGAGCTATAAATCTTGGATATATTGTACGATTTGATGAGGAGTTTTAATGTATATTGGTTTTGGGTGTTGCAAAGTGTTGATTGATAGTTTTACAATGTATTTTCTTTCATAATTTCATCTATAAATTGCATGGTCTTGTACAGCCATTACACACCCGCCAAGTGTTTGATGATGAAATGAGCTTATGTATATGATAAATCCTATATAATGTGTTGCATTAGACCATGCCCAATCTGGGGAACTAAGATTCCGGATAACCTAGATGGGGGTTCGTACTCATCAACCTAGTGAGGGGTTTGTACTTCACCACCAGGGTGATGGGGTGGCATTATCATCAACCTAGATGGATGTTTGTACTCATCAACCTAGTGAGGGATTTTTACCTCACCACCTAAGTGATGGGGTGGCATCATCACCAACCTACCAAGGGGTTTGTACATTGGAAAGCTAACTTGGTCTCTTCTACACATATGATATCCTATATGAGCATGAGTTACTTAAGCATGTTTTACTTAAACATTGATCATACATGCCATATTGTTATATTATACCTATTGCCTATTGTAATGCATTTTGATTATCATGCCTATCTCTTGTTGCATTGCATCCTACATACTTAATACTTCAAACGTACTAATGCATATTGTTGCCTAAATGATATAACCATGTAGGAATCGGAATCTAAGTTGATCATCCTCCTCCTCCACGTGGCTAGATCGGTACTACTAAAGCTTATTGGTAAATCCTCTACTTCGGGGACCTTAGTCTGTGTTGCTCTTATTATTTATTGAGACATTCTTCTTTATGTTCTACTTTGACTTTGTGGGTGAGCCCGATTGCTTTGTCTTGGCCCCCGCTCTTATCAATGTGTTATAGGTTTTTGTTGGACATGTTCTGTACCTATCATATTAGTTTGACTCTTGTCTCCTGATTATGATGTTATGCAAGCTTTTCCCTTAGTCCCTTTGCCCTATTCTCCCTCTTTTATATCTTTTATATGCTTTCGTGACCAATGATGTGTAATGACAAGTTAAGAGGCTTGTTTAAGGTTCCTTCAGGTTCCCTATTCGTCGTGTAATGTCTACACCCTAAGCTTGGGTCGTGACACTTTGGAACTTACCATCAGAACTGGCTCTCTTGGCCTCATGACCCCTTTTCTCCCTCAATTTCTCCCCCTCTATTTTTCGGCATAAGTCATCAAGCGAGACAAATCCATATCATTAATTAACATAGCAGTACGACATTCTTCACTTACCAAATCGGAAATACTCATCACAAACTTATTCATTCTAGACCTTGGGTCGGCAACCAAGTGTGGAGCATATTTTGAGAGTTAGTTGAACTTGAGGTCATACTCTCTCACACTCATAGATCCTTATTTCAAGTTAATGAACTCCACCAATTTAGCATCCCTAAGCTCAAGAGGAAAGAACTAGCTAAGGAAAGCCACCTTGAAATCCTCCCATAGTATCACATTATTGTTCTCCTGCTCCTCCTTCCATTGAGTGTACCAAATTTGAGCTACCACCTTAAGTTGGTAAGCCGCCAAATCCGCCTTTTCTTCCGACCTCACACCCATTATGGACAAGACCTTGTATACCTCATCAATAAAGTCTTGAGGATCTTTATCCACCTTAGACCCATTGAACTCCTGTGGGTTCTTCCTCATAAAGTCTCTCACTCGAGATGCCGGAGTAGGAGCATGAAGGGCTTGGTCCTTAATTGTCTTGATTAGCCACAATTTGTGCAAGCAAAGTGAGAGCATCACGGAGCTCACCATGATCCATTTGTTCCTCGGGTGTGCGGGCTCTTCTTCCTCTTATGTTAGACATGATCTGGCATAGCTAATAATAATCATTAGGGGAAAAACCTTACCTTAACTTCTATAGCATGACATAGAGTAAGAAGAAGGGAAACATTTCCTAAAACGTCTCATAGCCTCTTACTAATAGTTGTGGTGCACAACACAACAATGAATGAGACTCTAATCGACACAGTGTGTTGGATGCCAAGGACCATCAACAACCTAGTGCTCTGATACCAAATTTGTCACGACCCAAGCCTATGGCCTAGACATGACACGGTGCATGGGGAACCCGAAGGGACCCTAAGCAAGCCTTTTAACATATCATTAGACATCCTTGGTGACGAAAATAATTAAATAACAATAAAAGAGTAGAAATAAGGGAACATGGGGCTAAGGGACATCTTTCATAGCACAAAACATCATAGAGTAAAGAGAGCCAAGGCTCATAGCATCAATACATGTTTTGTCCAACAACACCTCTAGACATAAAGCTTCGCGGGGGCAAGACAAGAAACCAGGCTCACCCTCATAGTCAAGCATATAATAAAAAGGAAAGTGAGTCTTTATACATATCAAAAGATCAAATCAACATCCCCGAAGTTGAGGACTCACCACTTTCTTTTTAGGGTAATCACACTAGCCACGTGGAAGAGGAGGTTGATCAAGTGGGGCTCCGGTTCCTACATGGTAACATCATGTAGGCATAGAGTATGTATTAGTACATTTGCATGTACTAAGTATGTAGGATGAAATGCAACAATAGATAAGAAACATCATCAAAATGTATAATTAGACAATAGATGAACATATATCAATATGGCATGCATGAATGATACTTGAAGTAAACATGTTTATATATAGAACATATTACATGTGTTAGAAAACACCATAAATAGTAACCAAGGCCTATCACCTCCTTGAAAAGGTTATTAAGGTACAAACCCTTCAACAAGGTTGCACGGGCCTACTATCTTCGAGTGAAACGACCCCAAAAGTGCCCGAAAATGTGCCTCGGAAGTGTGCGGAACTGTAATTTTCATATATCTCAAAATCCATGTATGCTATTGAAAATCCAACTTCATACCCTTGTTCAGGGGGTCAAATTGAGTGGGGAAGAGGTCTAACACCAATTTAAGAGCAACCGTAGCAAAAGTTGAAAATCGCAAAAATGCAATTTCTAGAGACGATTCTCGCACCTAGCGCAACACACATTTTGTGGATTGTTTTTCTTGTCTGGTCCAAAGCTTTTGGGTCTAGGACTTAAGTGTTCCTATGTGTGAAAATACCTATACTTCACCTTATTTCACCCTCATATCATTCAAGACATTCCCAAATACACTCCCAAACTGTTAGAAAATATTTCATCTCCTAAATTCAAGTCTCAAGCTCATCCAGATTTAAGGCTATCAATCAAGCTTCTAGCCACCATCTCCAATTTTCATCAAGCTATTCCCCCAAGCTAAGGTATGTGGGTTTCTTTCATGGTTTCCTTTCACTCATGTTACCCAAGCTCTCTTTTACTGAAAATTACATGATTTAAAGTTAATTTATTCATGGGTATTATCTATTATTAATTTCACTACACACTATATTGGGGTTTATGAAATTGTTACTATTTTAGCATGTTTTAAGCTATGAATCCAAGATCTATTGAGAGATTTGATGAAGGGTTTTGATATATATTGTTTGAGGGTGTTACCAAGTATCTATTGATGGTTTTACATTGAATTTTCTTTCATGATCTCACTCATGAATTGCATGGTTTTACACTAGCACTACACACCTACCAAGCGTTTGATAAAATGTTTGAATTATGATTTCTTGAGGAATTGATGGTCCAATGCATGTCTTATGAGTTGAATGACTATATGATGATGATGAAAGGAAGGGATGCTATGACATTATCTCTATAGTGTTGGGGATAACCAAGCCTCACTCGGGAGGTTGTAGGCCCGGGTAACCTTGTTGAGGGGTTTGTACCTCGATCGCCTCGCTCGGGAGGTGGCAGGCCCATGCAACCTTGTCAGGGGTTTGTACCTTGTTATCCTTTTTGGGGGGTCTGTACCTCATCAACATTGTTGGGAGCATGTATCTCATCAACCTCTCCAAGGAGGTGGTAGGCCATGGATTGCACTAATAGTGGTTACTCCTTAGACTTTTATTATGTTCTACATGTAAGCATGATTTTTACTTCAAGCATCATTCATACATGTCATATTACTATAAGTTTATTCATTAGCTATGTTATGCATTTTATTTATGGTGCTTATCACTTGTTGCATTGCATCCTACGTACTTAGTGCATTCAAATGTATTAACGCATAATCTATGTCTACATGATGTCACCATGTAGGAACTGGAGAACCGCTTGATCATCCTCCTCCACGTGGCTCATCCTCCTCCACGTGGCTTTTACGACATCTCTCAAGCTCTTTGGTGAGTCCTCCATTTTGGGGATGATGCTTATGATCTCCTACTACGTTCTAAGACTATCCTTCTTTTGTATATATATTGACTACGAGGGTGAACTCGTCGGTAGCTTGTCCTGGCCCCCGCTAAGTATCTAAGTTTTAGAGGTGTTGTTGGACATGTTTGTATTATGTTTTTGAGCTCTGAATCTCTCTTGACACTTGTTGATTATGATATAGAAGTCGCCCTTTAGCCCCCTTTGTCCCTATTTACTACTTCTTGCTTTATTCTATTGCTTACGCGACTAAGGATGTGCAATGATATGTTAAGAGGCTTGCGTGGGGTCACTTCGGGTTCCTCACGTGTAACACCCCACACCTTACAATACTAGTACAATTCAAACGAAACATGACATGGTTTGGACAAAGTGACGCTAATGAGGAGATTAAGACCTTAAATGAAGTAAAATAATTGAGGTGCTTGTAGGAGTTAGTAAGCAAGTAGGTGAGTCA
>JAPFFP010077695.1:0-22974 GCA_026153255.1 Solanum medicagineum | reverse complement strand
ACCAGAAAAAATCTGCAACTTTCAAAAAATCATGCTAATCATGTTTTCCTGCAAAACAAAACACAAAACACATAAAAACAACAAATTTTGCATTGAGAACACACAAGATCTCATGTTTTAGGTATCAAATGTGCTACATTTTGGCAGCACATCAGACCATCTTCAGAATTACATCTATCTTGACTTGATGAATTTCTATACCACGATGTCGTACGATGAAGCCAATGAATTTTCCAGAGGTAACTCCAAATGCACATTGGGAATGGTTCATCATAAGTTGATACCTTTAGAGTAGATCAAACACCATTCTTAAGTCATGCAAAGATCATCCCTGTTTCTTGACTTCACCACCAAATCATCAACATAACATTTAATATTGTTGTGAAGAATGTGATTAAAGATTTTTGCAAAGCTCTTATGTATGTCATTCCATCATTCTTCATGCTAAACAACATTACTTGGTAGCAGTAAATAGCCTTAAGCATATGAAATACGATAAGCTCCTCATCCTTTGACGACATGCTGATCTGATTATAGCCAAATGAACCATCCATAAAAGACATTGCCTTATACCCAGTAGTGGCATCAATCATATGCTCAAGGATAGCCAGTGGAAATTCATCTCTGTGACACGCATTATTGAGATCCCTAAAGTTGATACAAACTCGAATTTGTCCATTTTTCTTCCTTACAGGGATGATACTTAAGATCCATGTGGGACACTATACTTAATTGATGAAGCCAACTTTACTAAGCTAGTTAAATTTAGCTTCAATTACGTGAACCAGTTCAAGCCTAAAGCATCATTAAGCCTGCTTAACAGGATGTGTATCCTTTTTGATAGCAGCATGATGGAAAGCTACCTTTGGGTCTAATCTAGGCAATATGTTGTAACTCCAGGCAAATATTTCTTTGTGTTCTTTGAGTAAGTCCACATAGGGGTTCTTTTCTTCACCATCAGGTAAAGCATTTAGAAAGGTGGGTCTTGGATCTTCATCAGTGCCAAGGTTGACTTCTTTCGATGCACCAACCATAGCCTTAACTCCTTCTTCGAGTTCAGGTGGTGCATCCTTAGGGTCTTCGTCTTCTTGAGGTCCGCTATTAGTAAAAGATAAATAGTAACACCATGAGGCATCCTATTAGTCTTTATCAACTTTACTTGGAGTGAAATTACACCTTTCATATTATGCAGTAATGTGATATGAAGAGCCAACACTTTCTTCATCTTCATCACGTTGCTTGGTGTAGACCACAACATGTGATTTTGCTTTCAGTACTTCTCCAAATATAACCATGAGGTTCATTTGTCGCCTCATTCTAGAAGGGATCAGACTTTGAAACTCTTTAGGTATATTTTGGGATTTAGGAAAAATAGAAACTTTAATACCCCCCCTCCCCCCAGAGTTTCTCTAAATCTTATTTTTCTTGTTTAATGTCCCTAACCTCTCAAATACAACAATTCTCATCATTGAGCTTCCGAGTTGATAAAAAACAAAAGGCCTTTTGTCAGAAGGAACATGTTCATCATTTGCAGTGATATAGTTATTGCTAACCCTTCTATTGAAAATGCAAACTGGTGGAGGCCGTTCATATCCTAAACATTCACATTTCTGCCTTATAGAGGGTTCTAATGGAAGCTTCCCTAGTTTTGATGGTTCATTAGGATCGTATCTAGCTTTTGCAAATAATCGATAAGTATTAAGGTCAAAACCTTCATCTGTATCCTTTGTTGGTAGTGCCTCATTTTGCAATGATTTAGGAGCAACAATTTTCCAAACAATGTTGTGGATGACTTCATCGCATCAATACGTTTAACAGGAAGGGCTAATCTAGCTAGTGCATCTCCGTGTAGCTTGAGAGAGTATCTTTCACTTTCATTGGCCTTTGGAGTGTAACAAAGAATGGGTGTCAGTGTTTTACTTGAAGAAGCACTATTTATATTATATACCTTGTCTAGATTGTTGAGCTTTGGGTCTCCCTTTGTTGCAGCTTTAATCCTGCCAATAGGTACCTTAGCCTTCTTATTTGGGATTTCAGCTACTTTAGTTGCAACGCAATCAGCTTTTGTGGAAACTTTGCATCAGCAAAGTGCTCGTCTTTAGTTAAGGGATTATCATCTGCAATAATCCTTTTTATGACTCCATCCTCATAATACTTTGGACATTGGTGGTAGGTAGATGTAGCCACTTTATTCTCATGTACCTAAGGCCTTCTGAGCAAGTTGTTATATGAAGTTTTCGCATCAATTACATGTAGCCGCACACTTGATTGTTACTCTCTAATAGTGAGGTACACTTTGACAGCCCCTATGGCTCTTTGTCTCCCTTGGTTGAATCCTTGGATCATTAAGCAACTTTCACTAAGATCTGCCATTAAGATCCCAAGTTCCTTTGATTGTGCAAATCGGAAGGATGTTGATCCCAGATCCGCTATTTACCAGGATCCTATATATTCTTTGCTCATGCACAAAATCAACAACGAATAACGGGAAATTATTAGGTGTGTCGTAAAGTAAAAGATCATTATCAGAGAATGTAATTTTGGCCATGCATATGCCCTCGGCCTCAAGAGTTGACTTTGGAAGGTCTTTGGGTGATATATATTGCAAAATTTCATTTTTGGCTTCCTTCTTGTCAATATTACAATATAGAGCTTTCGCGCCATCACATGTGGACTTGATGCGAAACCAGCTTGGCAAATAATCTTTAAATGTAATCGGTCAATGCAACTCTTGATATTATGAGGCTTCATTTCCTCCTTCTTCGAGCGCATGATCAACTTTTTTATTCGAGGCCTTCTCACCATCTTTCCACTAACGTTCTCCTTAGTTGATTCCTTATGTGAACTTGCTTTACGACGTCTACGATGACTCACGAGAGTCTATCCACAATCATCAAGATGATCTTCCAAGTCTCTATCCTCTTTTGCTAATTCTCCTTCTACAGAAGCCACATCATTTAGTGTAAAAAGAGGCAACATCTTATCGACATGAATGGGATCAAAATCTCCAAACTTAGATATTCTTTTCAGATTCATTTTTGGAACATAACCTTTTACAAAATTGTAGGTCATGACTTGATTTAAACTTAATTTCTTATCTTCAAGTTCAATCTTTCCTTCGCGAGCTAAGTCTATGACTTTATCCTTGAAGGCAAAGCATTTCTCAATAGTATGCCCAACTAATCGATGGTACTTGTAGTAGTTTGGATCATCACTCCTCCCTGCTTCATTTGGTCATTTCATCTCTAGTAACTGAAAGAGTTTCATCTCAAGGAGTTCATCAAAGATTGCGGTGATGTTTGAGTCAAGAAATGTATAACTCTTCTATTGCATTTTCCTTAAGATCAGTTTTCAGTTTGTCTTATCATCTAAATAGGTCATCTTTACACTCTACTTATTGCTTACCTTTGTGGTGAACTTCATAGAAGATGCGTTGATGCTCATGGACTCTTTATTTTCATCCTTAGGCAAATATCTTCCCACTTTTTTGAACTCTTGCTTTTCTTTACCTTTGTGGAGTTCTTGGATGGACGGCTTTTCGGTCCATCTAATGCCATGCTTAGCTCCATATCATGAGTGTGAGTAGCCAATTCTTCAAAAGTATTAGGCTTTATTCCTTGCGAAATATAGTGAAGAAATGCATTTTTTTTTTGTACGCATATCTCTATTCCTGAAGCTTCATTGGGTCTATGTTTACATTTTACACTTAAGTGCCAACATCGATTTATGAACTCAAAAACTGGTTCTTCATTTTGTTGACATGTGTTCGTGAGTTCCACCATGCTGGTACATCTTGTGCTATAGAAGTGGTTGAGAAATTCTTGTTCCATTTGTTCCCAACTTTCAATGGAACCAGACTCCAGGTCTGTGTACCAATCGAAAGCATTTCCATTATGGGAATGAAACAAACTTTTTAACAAGGTAATCTCCATATGTCCTAGCATTATTGCACGTTTCAACAAAGTGCTCCACATGTTGTTTCGGACTTCGCTTACCATCAAACTACTGAAATATTGGGGGTTGATAACTAGTAGGATCAATCCTTACAGAGTATGGTTTCGCATATGTGAGAGAAGATTTATGGCAACCTCGTGCTTGTCCTTAATGGTCCTCATGACAAACTTGATATGGTCAATTGAAATCATTCGTTCAGAGGAATCATGAATCTCCTTAGCATGTCCCACTTGCTTTGTGAGATGATCCACTTTCTCTTGTACTTGCAGACGCTTTCCAGGCGCATGACTGGATTCTTCATCCGTCATGCCTTCAACCAAGTCTTTTAACTTAACAATTCGAGCATCTTGATATTAAACATATTTGGTCAAACCTTCAATCGCTCTTGTCAAGCTTGCAAGTTGTTTGTCTATGGATGAAGCATTAGTCACCATCGCATTCATCACCATTTAGATGATGGAGAAGAACATCTAGTTTCCCAAACATAGGATGCAGATATGTTATGCGGAGCAAATTCAATGTCCAAAACATCACCATCGGTGAAAGCAAAGGACTATTTGGAGGTAGACAAGATCAAATTAGCGAGAGCCTTCTCAACCATTTTGGCAGTTTCATTGCATTCTTTTGTGGCTTTTTATGGGAGACTACGCAAATGGCTTGAAAATTGTGATGGATATTGTGGCCCAAATTAGGAGTAAAGCTGAAATGTTGGGTCAACAAGTGCTTCAAGAACTACCTAAATCATCTCATGTTAGTTATTTGTCTTCTTCAAAAGAGGAAATATCCTCTATGTATATTCTAGAATAAGGAAAAGACATGGCTGAGGTGGTAGAAAGAACTTTGGATCGACTAAAGTTATCACAAGAACGACGTTATCAGTTTAATGATCCCTTTATGTGCAACGACATGAAGTATTAAGTGATAGGTCTGCTATGATCCTCCCTCATGTTACTTCTCAACACAAGCTATATTCTAGTGATATTCCACACTATTCCTCATCCTCTATGGTGGTTTTGCAAGAGATGGTAATTGAAACTTTCACAATAGAAGAATAACTTGTGAATTTGATGAAAGTTGTTGAAGGCGTATCAAAATACATCAAAGGTTAGGATGCCCAAATTACCAAGTTGACTCATATGAAGGAGGGAGAATCCACTCGATTGTGTGTAGAGCTTAAACAAACACAAGTGAAAAGAGGGTCTTTCACAAAAGAAGAAACAACAATCAAAGAGTTTCAAGTGTCTGCTGAAGGCCTAATTCCCATTGACCAATTGAAAGACTTTATTATGTCGACTATCAAAGATAAATCAGAGTCCATATCTAAACCTCCGCTCACATATGTAAAGCCATATTTTCAAAGAATTGATAACCGAAAGATGCATGTTGGTTATCAACCTCCTAGGTTGCAGTAAATTGACGGCAAGGGAAATCCGAAACAATATGTACCATACTTCATTGAAACTTGTAATAATGCTAGAAGATATGATGATTATCTTGGTAATCAGTTTGTTCGATCACTCATAGTAAATGGTTTCGACTGTATCATAGATCTTAAACCTGGTTCAATTGATAGTTGGGATCAAATGGAACAATAATTTCTGAAGCATTTTTATAGCACAAGAAGTGTTGTAAACATGATAGAGCTTACCAATGCCCACCAAAGGAATAATGAGCAAGTCATTGACTTTATTAATTATTGTAGAAGCTTGAAACTTAACTGCAAATATCACCTTAGTGAAACTTCTGGGATCAAAATATGCATCCAAGGTATGTATTGGGATCTTCCTTACATAATGCAACGCATAAAACCTAAAACATTTGAAGAACCAAAAACTCATGCTCAGGATATGGAATTGATTATCGCCACAGATAAAGAGCAAGGGTTACTCTACTTTGAGCCTCATGTAGAAAATGTACATGATATTAAGGATGAGGATAACCTTTCATCCAAAATTGAAATTGAAGAGTCTATGTAGGTGGAAATGTTCCTCCGCGCATGAGCATAAAATGCATGTCATAAAGCTCATCAAATTTGAGCTAAATCTTCAAGTTGTGATGCTCTTAAAATTCAAGCAAAGTTCAAGAAACTCGAACTAAGTCTCCATAGCATAAAGTTCTATAAATTCAACCAAAATCTTTAAGTTTTAATGTTCATTAAATTCGAGCAAATTCTTCAAGTCAAATGCTCCTCGATGCATGAGCATACAATCCATGTCATAAAGCTCATCAAATTCAAGTTGAGTCTAAGAGTTGTTTGAAAAAAGTCTCCATATCACGAAGTTCTTCAAATTCAATCAAAATCTTTATGTTCTGAAACTCATCAACTCGAGCAAAGTCTTCAAGTGAGATACTCCTCAATGCACGAGCCTAAATGCATGTCATGAAGCTCATCAAATTTGAGCTAAGTCTCTAATTTTAAAGCTCTTCAAATTTGAGTTAAGTCTTCAAGAGTGAAGCTCATCAAATTACATCAAATTTGAGCTAATTATCAAGTGACAAAAGCTCCATAAAATGAGTTAAATCTTTAAGTTATTACTCTTGGTCCGCATGAGTTTAAATTTGTATGATAAAAAATGAATGCTCTAGGAAAATAAAAAAACTCACATGTTTTGTATTGATGTATAAAGTAAATATATTTTATTGCTTCAAAATTTCATGAGTATTTATACATCAGCAATGATAAAAAAAATTGATATATCATCCTGTACAAAAAACCTAAGAAGGAAGGAAAAAAAGAGATTGGACGCCAAAAAGTGACTTGCCAACTCATTTTAAATGTCTCTATCAAGTTTGCATAATCTCTTCATCAAATATCATCACTTCAAATGTTCTTATGGATCGTTGCTGTCTTAAACGAGCCTCTATCTTCAACATGGTGACATATTTTGAAATATGATTCATGAAGTTGATATTTCAAGTAGTTGCTCTCTACAACTAGAAAATGCTACACCAAAATCTCTCTCTCCAAAGTTGAAATCCAAGAGGAAGAGACAAAAAGTGTAGTTCATCATCAAAGCCGCAACTACAGAGGAAGAAGCACACAGTATGGTAAATCACCAAAGATACAACTCCATAAAGATGCACTAAGCGTGTTTGTCACCACCAATGTCACAACAACTTAAAAATGCATTAGGTGTGCCTCGTTGTCTAAACCGCGACTACAAACCAAGATGCAGCAAGTAGTTCCTCACCAATTTTGGATTGCCTCTCATATTTTTTTGGCTTTATTTTGAGAATGTTTGCTATCTAGTGTGAATATACACAAAAGAATAATGAAAAGGGTGATGTGTCTTACGATGCTAATAGCACGAAGCTTCAAACTGACATGGTGAAAAGTGTGGCATATGCTCTAGTGCATGTCATGATGAATATGATCCTACTGGCTTAAAAGTTTTATGTTTTTTCTCTTGATATTGATGATACAGA
The DNA here is from genome assembly GCA_026153255.1 of Solanum medicagineum. Classification (NCBI taxonomy): domain Eukaryota; kingdom Viridiplantae; phylum Streptophyta; class Magnoliopsida; order Solanales; family Solanaceae; genus Solanum; species Solanum medicagineum. The sequence continues at coordinate 15,594 of JAPFFP010077695.1, read as the reverse complement.
AGTGTCAATCGATACGGAAATCAATATGCGGCTCTTCAGCGAAAACACAGAGAAATGAACTCATGAATGTTGTCCAAAGTTACACCAAAGTGAATTGTGTAGCTAACCTTATAAAAAATTAAATTAAGTCTATTTTCTATAAAATCAAATCCTTAGTCATTCAGACACTCATACACCAAGATACAGACATTTTGGGGAGACACTAAAATCTGTAAATAAAAAAAAAGGATTGATCAGGAGACCAATTCAAAAATAAATTCTCATCAATTAGTAAGGACTTTGGATTTGATTTTTGGATATGTTTTAGACCTAAAAGTCTACTTTCTATAGACTCAAGTCGCTCATTATTCAGATGCTCCTATACCAAGATACAGATGCTTTGATGAGATTCCATCAAGCTGTAAAAAAAATCAGATCTAAAGAAGAAAAAACAAAAAAATATAATTCGCAATGATTGAGAAGGATTTTGACATTAATCATCAGGTATGTTGTAGATTTATGAGTCTAGTTTCTGAAAAATCAAACGGATCATGATTCAGATATTTCTACAACATGATGATAATATTCTACCGCAGGTGTGCTTAGCTGAAAAAAAAGTGACGAAAATTAGAAAATAAATATTACATAATGGAGATGGATCTAATCAAGCTTGACGATGCTACAAATTGACAATCAACCTCCATGAGAGAATCAATTTTAAAGATGTCAAAAGTACATAAATTGTTCTCCTACAAATTATGAAAAACCCTAATTGAAATCAAATTATGATAAATTTTCCTAGGAACCAAATTATGGGAAATCCCATAGGATTTAAATTATGGAAAATCCATAATGGATATGAAAGTATGGTAAATTTTCTTAGGAAACCAAATTATGAAAAACTCCATAGGATCCAAGTTATGGAAAATTACATAGAAATCAAGTTATAGAAAATTTCATTCGAGTCAAATTAGGGAAAATCCCCATTGAATCAAATATTGAAAATTTTGAAAACCTTCCTACAAAAAAAATATTTTATTCATGAATACTTCAAGCCTTGTCTTTATAGGTTCGACAAGTCAAGCACACCGACAACCCTTGAAGTAGGGGGCATTTGTAGACAATGAAATTTTATTGATCAATCCATATTAAATGTGGATTAAATCTTAAATTCATGATACATTGACCAAGTCAAATTATTAGTTAATAAGGATGGTTTAATATTTAACTTAAAATTATATGACTTAAATAAAATCCAATTTATATTTGGGTCAGTCTGTTAAGCTGACAAGACTGGCCCAAATCATGTTCTTTAAGACCAAGGTCTTCTAAAATTAATTGAAGACCAATATACCCTCAATCCCAAACTTACAACTATATAAAGGGGTCTTCACAAGGACAGAAAGAAGGAGAAACAAGAGGAACAAGAAGAAAAGAAATACATAGAGAATCCTTGCTTTTCGGTGGTGATATGCAAGTCTTCTGCATACAAAGAGGTCTTCATCTCCACGTACTGAGTCGCAAGGGTCTCTTCGATTCAAGAACAAAGCAAAGCTCTTGAGTTGAAGATAATGAAGAGAAGAATCAGAGGATGACATCTTTTTCATCAGATTTTATACAATTGTAATCTTCGCACAAATTATTGAAATATAAACAATTTGTAAATGACTAAGTTTGGTTCCTGAAAAATAACAATCAAGAAAAGAAAAATAAAGATAAACAATAATATTTTTATTTCAAGAATTTCTTTGAAGGTTACAATCTGTAGAAAATGTAAAAAAAAAAAAAAAAAGATGTAATCCTCTTATTCTTCTCCTCACAATCAACAACTCAAGAGTTCACTATGTTCATGAATCCAAGAAATACTTGTTGAGACTTCACTACGAATGTGGAGTCAAGCTTTAATCACAATCACAGAAATATGAGATCTTGCGGCTTACAACTTAGAGAGAAAAACTCCTTTATATGCAGAAGACTTGCAGATCATCACTGAAGAGTAGAACTTTTCCATGTATTTCTCTTCTTTTTGTTCCTCTTCTTCACTTCTTACAGCTTTTTTATCAGTTTTAATTGAGCTTTTCTTCAACATGGTTGAGGGTTTTTCCTTTTTGGGCTTAACTGAAACGCCCCAAAAATGTGCTTCGGAATGCCTATAATCGTAATTTCCATATTTCTCAAAATCTTTGCGTGATATCAAAAATCTGACTTCATATTCTCGATCAGGGGACAAAATTGAGTGATAAATAGGTATAACCCAGATTTTAGAAGATCCGAGGCAAAAAATAAATTTTGTAAGATTTTTAATTCCAGAGAGCATCCGTGCCAGGGGCGCGGAGTAGTGTAAAAGTTTCCTTTGTGTTGTGTCCGCATCGCGGAGCAGATGGGGACCAATACAAATTTTTCCTTAATTTTTTTGTGTCCGCAAAGGGTATTGGGGTCATAGCCCCATGCCTACTTATGCGTGAAAACACTCATACTTAGCCATTTTTCAACTCTATATCACTCAAAAACCTCTCCAAGACTTAACCAAATATCTTATTCCAAATTCAAGGATTTCAAGCTTAACTTTGGAACTCAAGGATTCACTTCAAGCCCTAAGTTTTCTTCAAGTTCACCTCAAGAATTCATGGCTTAAGGTATGTCGATTTCATCCATTGGGTCCCTTTCACCCATGGAGCCCAAACTTCCCTTTTCACGAAATTGCTTGTTTTCAAGTTGTATTACCTATGGATATCTATTATTATGGATTATGAACACAAATCATGTTGGGATTTTACGAAATATTGATTTATTATGCATGACTATCTATCTCAAGCCTGTATCATGAATTGATTTTGTCTATTGAGACTATAAATGTTTTAAGCTCTGAAACTATGATATGTTATGAGTTTTGATGATGGATTTCAAGGTACCCTACATGAGGGTTTTACTACATGTTGGTGGGTTGATTTTATTGAGTTTGTTCATCTTATTTCACTCTTGAATTGCATGATTTTAAATAAGTATCATGAACCCACCATGTGTTTGATAAAATGCCAAGTCAAGAATTCTCAAGTTATTGATGATCTATTTCATGATTTACAAGTCAAGTGACTATATGAGGATTAACGGCTTTCAAGTAATATTGAATTCATGAAAAAGATCTACGATTTTACAAGTTAGAAGTTAAGCCCTATTTCAAGGATTTTACTTGTTGTGAGCCATTGATGTTTAAGCAAGGATTCATGTCTGATTATGATCTACTCTCATGTTTCAAGTTAGGGTCACTAATAGAGGTCAAGCATATTTCAAGAGCTACTCCGGTCATTTTCATGTTTCTTACAAGTTATAGAATTCATGATTATTTCAAGTATTCTGTGGGATTTAACTTAGCATCGATTCAGGCTTAAGATGGGGGCTTGACTCAAGGGGTCCTTATATAAAGTCTTTTGTCTCTAAACTATGTGCCACCATAGGATTATGATTATTACCCTTGTTATACTAGTGGATCCATCTACTCATGTTATCATGTTTGGTTTGCCTTGGCAAGTAGACCACACTTAGCGAGGGGTGTCATCCCGTTCCACCTTACCGAGGGGATGTCACGCCTTGGATTCCAAGCTATAGCTATTTGTCTATGTCGGTTCAGGTCGCTTCCCACACATGTGTATTATATATATATAGTGCAAGACGAACGACTTACAAGCATGTTTTACTATGAGCACTGATCATGCAAGCCATATTGAGATTATATATCTATTGCTTATGATTATGCATTTTGACTATATTGGCTTATGTCTTATTGCAATGCATCCCGCATACTTAGTACATTCAAACGCCCTAATGCATACTCTATGCATACATGATATTATCATATAGGGACCAGAGCTCCTATTGATTCTTCTCGTGGCTAGATGGATTGTTCAAGTTAGGCTTTGGTGAGTCCTCCATTCCAGGGACAATGACTATTCTCTTATGTAATGTATTAAGACTCTCTTTCGTTTATTGTATACTTATGACCATGAGGGTGAGCCTGGTTGCTTTGTCTTGGTCCCCGCTAAGTATCTATATTTAGAGGTGTTGTTGGACAAGATATGTATTATGTTTGAGATTTGACTCATCTATATTATTTAAGTATTAAACTCTTTCTCTCTCCCTTAGTCCCAATTCCCCTTGTTCGTATTTCTGATGTTATTTTGTTTTGCTTCCGTGACCAAGGATGTGGTAATGATATGCTATGAGTCTTGTTTGGGATTCCTTCAGGTTCACCATTCGCCGGTCACGTCTAGGGCCTATACTTGTGTTGTGACATAGCAGACACATTTATTTAATTTTTTTTGGGTGACATACACAGTTTATACTCTTGCGGGCCAGGAGTATTAAGCGGCTTTAAGGATAGTACTTCTTCAAGAACTTTCCCCTGATGGGACCAATTCCCAAGTCATCTGCATCTACAAGCTTGTAAGCTCCACATGAATAAGCTTCTTGGACAACATATGGACCATCCCATTTCGAGGTGAACTTACATCCTGATTTATGAGATGTGATGATTGGTCTTCTTACTCCAAGGACCTGATCAACAACTTGGAAGGACCTGGAGTGTACCTTTTTATTGAGAGCACAACAAAGATGAGCTTGATAATATTCAAGGCTTTGTTGCGCTTCCAACCTCTTCTCATCGAGAGGTTCTAACTCTTCAAGGCATAGACAAACATTTTCCTTTTTACTAAGTACTTTGATGGCAAGCCGCAATGATGGTATTTGACGTTCAAGCGGAAGGACTGCTTCAATTCCAAAAACAAGAGAGTATGGAGTTTCTTGAGTTGGCGTGTGGTGAGTAGTCCGATATGCCCAAATGGGTTTCTTCTATTATATCATGCCAATCTATCTTACATAGAGATGACCTTATCTAATAAGTTGCATATATACTTGTTAAATGCTTCGGCCAGTCTATTTGTAGCAACATAATTCATTGAAGAGTTACGTTGCTTGAAGCCAAAAAGATCATAGATCTTATCCATTAATTTTTTGGTGAACGACTTTCCATTATCTAGTATTATATAACTAGGAATGCCAAAACGATAGATAATGATCACCCTAATAAAATTTTCAACATTCTCTTTTTTTACTTCTTTGAGGGTTGTAGCCTTAGCCCTTTTGAAAAGTAATTCGTCGCCACCACGATGTACCAGTGGCCCATAGAAGATTTTGGTAGTGGTCTAACCACATCTAGGCCACATGCATCAAATTGCCAAGATGCAACTATTGGATGTGCTACTTCAGGAGGCTGGTGCATAAAATTCGCATGAAGTTGACATGCCTTACATCTTCGAGCATAATACTAACAATCTTTCACCAATGTTGGCCAATAATATCCCATTCTTTTTATGTGAAAGTGTAATTTTGTCCCAGATTGATATGACCCACAAACTCTAAAATGTGCTTCTTGCATGGCCTGAGTTGCCTTTTCGTCTCCAAAAAAATGCAAAAGTACTCGAATCTTCGAGACAAAGTTTTTTTATAGCACAAGTATATTTTAGCCTTTCTTTTGGGATCATCAGGAAGTATATTTTAGCACATGTAATCAATGATAACTTGTCTCTAATCAACTTTCTCAGCCTCAGAAATGGCTACAGATGTTCAAGATTGCTCTCTTCACCCTCATTCTCATCCCTCTCCGGTGGTGACTAATAGTGATTTGTGCTTGCTTGGGCAAAGTCAATGTTGAAGCAAAAGTAGCTAAGGCATCAACTTTCCCATTTTCCTTTATTGGAAAATGCTGAAGAGTCTTGTCTCTGAGCCATCCAATTATCTTCTGTTAATATTTATAATAGCAACGCACTCCAACTTCTTTACTTCATAGTACCTAATAATTTATTAATCACCAATTTAGAGTCCCCAAAAACATGCAATTGCAATTGCTTCATATCGACCAACATTTCAAGCCCAAGTATCAATGCTTTATATTTTGCAACATTATTAGAGCAACATTGTATCAAGGTGAAGGAATGCAACAAGATCTCCTTTTGTGGAGTGACGAATATTAGCCTGGCACCAGCTCCTTCACAATTTGAGGAGCTATCAAAATACATTTTCCAAGGTAGTTGAATATCACTGACAATTGCATCTTCATCTGGCAATTCATCACTTAGCTCCCAATCATCAGGTATTGGATGGTTTGCTAGGAGGTCCGCTGACGCTTTCCCTTTCACATCATTCTGAGGAATGTATACAATCTTAAACTGTTGAAATTGAAAGTACCATCTTGTTAGTCGATCGTTGAAGAGAGGTTTTCACATCACAAATTTAGTGAGATTTGCTTTAGAAATAAGATGGATGATGCAAGCTTGAAATTAGTGTTTCATCTTTTGAATTGAGAAGACTTAGGCCAAACATTACTTTTCAATCGGTGAGTACGTAAACAAATTTGGCATCGTCATCCTGCTCAAGTATTAAAGAGCATTTTCCTTCCCTGCATCATTCTCTAAGGCTAGAAGTTTTCCCACTAATCTTTCTTGAGCTGATATGTATAGTATCAATGGTTTCCAAGAATGGGAGCTACTAAAATTGGCAGTCTTGTCAAGTAAGACTTGATGCTCTTGAAGGCAATGCCTTAATCTTGGTCCTACTCAAAATGGGTTCCCTTTTTAATGAGGTGACTAAATGGTTGGCACTTTCCTGCAAGATTTGATATGAATTTCCTGAGATATACTAGCTTCCCTTGATGGCTCTTCAATTCATGGATGTTTCTTGGCTTGCCTATCTTTAGAATCGCATCTATTTTGACTTGATCAATTTCTATACCCCCGATGTCGTACGATGAAGCCAAGAAATTTTCCATATGTAAATCCAAATGCATATTTCCAAGGGTTGATCCAAAGTTGATACTTTCGTAGTAGATCAGACACCATTCTTAAGTTATGCAAATGGTCATCCTTTTTTCTTGACTTCACCATAAAATCATCAATGTAACATTCAACATTTTTGTGAAGAATGTTTTTAGAGATGTTTTGCATAGCTCTTTGATATATCTCTCCAACATTATTCAAGCTAAACGACATCACTTTGTAGCAGTAAATACCCTTAGGCATGCAAAATATGGTAAGCTTCTCATCCTTTAGCGACATACGGATTTGATTATAGCCATATGAACCATCCATAAAAGACACTGCCTCATACCCAGTAGTGGAATCAATCACAAGCTCTAGGATACGAAGTGGAAATTTATCTCTGGGACATGCATTATTGAGATCTCTAAGGTCGACACAAACTCAGATTTGTCTACTTTTCTTCCTTACGAGGAGGATACTTGAGACCCATATGGGATACTGAACTTCATGGATAAATCCAACTTCAATAATCTTGTTAACTTTAGTTCCAACTACAGGAACCAATTCAGGCATAAACCGTCCTTAAGCTTGCTTGACAAGATGTGCACCCTTTTTCACAGTTTGATGATGGACCGCTACCTTTGGGTCTAATCCAGGCATTTCTTTGTAAATCCTGGCAAAATACATCTTTGTATTCTTTGAATAAGTTAACAGAGGCCTTCTTCTCATCACTATCAAGTACAACATTCACTATGGTGGGTCTGGATCTTTATCAGTGCAAAGGTTAACTACTTTCAGTGCATCAACCATTGCCTTCACTCCTTCTGTGAGTTCAGGTGGCGCATCCTTAGCATCTTCATCTTCTTAAGGTCCGCTATCATTAAAAGATATATGGTAACACCATGAGCTAAGCATCTTCCAAGTGCGTATCAACTTTACTTGGAGTCAAATTACAGCTTTCATATTGTGTAGTAATGTGATATGAAGAGCCAACACTTTCTTAATCTTTATATTGTTGCTTGGTGTAGACCATAACATGTGATTTTGCTTTTAAGATTTCTCTATATGAAACCACAAGGTTCATTTGCCGGCTCATTCTAGAAGGGATCGAACTTTTAAAATCTTTAGGAATATTTTGGCATTTAGGCAAAATAGAAGCTTTAGTACCCCCAGACTTTCTTCAACGCTTAATTTTCCTCTTTACTTGCCATAACCTCTCGAATACAGAAATACTCGTCGTTGAGCTTCCATGTCAATCAAAGACAAAAGGCCTTTTATCAAAAGGAACAGGTTCATTATCTACAGTGTTATAGTTATTGCTAGCACTTCTAATGAAAATGCGAACTGGTAGAGGCCATTCATATCCTAAACTTCACATTGTTGTGTTATAGAGGGTTCTAATGGAAGCTTCACTAATTTTGATGGTTCATTAGTATCGTATCCATCTTTTGCTAATAATCGATAAGTATTAAGATTGAAACCTTGATTTGCATGCTTCATTGGGAGTGCCTCATTTTGCAATGATTTAGGAGCCACAAATTTTCCAAACAATTTTGTGGATGACTTCTTCAAATCAATCCATTTAAGAGGAAGCGTCAATCCATATAGTTCATCTCCTTGCGGCTTGAGAGAGTATTTTTCACTTTCCTTGGCGGTTGTAATGTAACAGAGAATGGGTGTCATTGTTTTACTTGAAGAAGCACCATTTATGTTAGGTACCTTGTCTAGATTGTTGAGCTTTGAGTCTCCCTTGTTTGCAAGTTTAATCTTGAAAAAAGGTAACTCAACTTTCTAATTTGGGAGATCACCTAATTTGGTTGCAACACCATTAGCTTCTGCGGCATATCTCTTCAAGAAAAACTTTGCATTAGCAAAGTGTGCTTCGTCTTCATTGAAGGCATTATCATCTGCAACAATCCTTTTTATGAGGCCATCCTCATAATACTTCAGACATTGGTGGTAGGCAGATGGAACCACTTTGTTTTTATGTACCCAAGGCCTTCCGAGCAAGTTGTTATATGAAGTCCTCACATGAATTACATGTAGCCATATGCTTGATTGTAACTCTCTAATAATGAGGTCCACATTGACAGCCCCTATGGCCCTTTGTCTCCCTTGGTTGAATCCTTGGATCATTAAGCGACTTTTAGTAAGATTTTCCATTTGAGATCCCAAGTTCCTTCATTGTGCTAATCGGAAGGATGTTGATCCCAAACCCACCATCTACCAGGATTCTATTTATTATTTGCTCATGCACAAAACCAACCATGAATAAAGGGCAATTATGAGGTCTGTCACCAAGTCAAAGATCATCATCGGAGAATGTAACTTTTTCTCATGCACGTGTCCTCGACCTCAGGAGTTGACTTTGGAAGTTCTTGGGTTATGGATATGACAAAGTTGAATTTTTTTGATTCCTTCTCATCAATATTACAACATAGAGCTTTTGCGCCATCACATGTGGAGTTGGTATGAAACCAGGTTGGCAGATAATCTCCAAATGTAATTGGTCAATGCAACTCTTGATATTGATGCACCTTCATTTCCTCCTCATTCGAGTCTACAATCACCTTCTTTATTCAGGTCCATCTCACCATCTTTTTACTAACATATTCCTTAGTCGACTATTTTTGTGAACTTGCTTTATGACGTCTACAATGAGTTATACGACAGTCCATCCACAATCATCAACATGATCTTCCTAGTCTCCATCCACTTTTGTTGATTCTTCTTCTATGGAAGCCACATCATTTAGTGTAATGAGAGCAAATCTCTTCGACATGAATGGGATCAAAATCTCTAAACTTAATCACTCTTGTCAACCTCACTTTTGGGACATCATACCATTCTACAAAATTGCAGTTCATGACTTGATTTGATCTTGACTTCTGATCTTCAATTTCAATCTTTCCTTCACGAGCTAAGTTCATGATTTTATCCTTGGAGATAAAGCATTTCTCAATAGGATCCCTATCACGACCCAAGCTTAGGACCTAGACGTGACACAGCGAATGGAGAACCCAAAGGAACCCCAAACAAGCCCCTTAACTTGTCATTACACATCCTTGGTCGCGGAAGCATATAAAAGACATGTATAATAGAATAGAGCATTGGGGCTAAGAGAAATTTGCAACACATCAACATCAAAAGACAAGGAATCATAGCTCATATCATAAATACATAACTTGTCCAACAAACACCCTTACATACATAGATAGAGCAGGGGCCAAGACAAAGTAACCGGGCTCACCTTCATAGTCCAATAGAACATAAGATAGTGTCTCAATACATAGATAAGATGAAAATATAAACCAAAGTCCCCAAAATGGAGGACTCACCAACAAGCTTGGAATAGTACCATCTAGCCACGCGGAGGAGGAGGATGATCAACTTGGGCACTGTTTCCTACATGGTGATATCATGTAGGAAAGATTATACGTTAGTACATTTGAATGTACTAAGTATGTGAGATACAGTGCAACAAAAGATAAGCTTCATGATCAACATGCATAAGAATAGGCAAAAGGCGTAATATAGGAAGATGACATGTATGATCAATGCATAAGTAAAACGTGCTTAAGTAATCCATGCTCATATAGAATATCATATGTGTAGAAGAAACCAAACTAGATTTCCAAGGTATAAACCCCTTGGGGTCAGTGATGATGCCGCCCCATCACTTAGGTGGATGAGTACGAACCCTCATCTCGATTAGTGATAATGCCACCCCATCACCTAGGTGGATGAGTACAAATCCCTATCTTAGTTGATGAGTATAAACCCCAATCTCAGCTAATGATGATGTCGCCCCATAACTAGGTGGAGAAGTGCGAACCCTTCCCTTGATTACCTGGGGTCTTGTCCCCCCGGATTTGGCATAGTCTAATGCAACACTTTATATAAAGTTCATCATATGCATACTCTCATTTCATCATCATATTGTCAATTAAATCATATACATAAGATCTTTTCATCATCATAACATCATTAATATCTTATCTTATGCTTTGGGCCTTCATTTCCTCAAGAAACCATAACCAGACATTTTATCAAACACTATGGGGGTGTGTAATGGGGGTAAAAGACCATGCAATTTAGATGTGAAATCATGAAAGAAAATTTGTAGTAAAATGATCAATCAACACCTTGCAACTCCCCCTATACATTTACATCAAAACCCCTCATCAAATCCAACATTAGATTCAAGATTTACAGCTCAAAACATGCTAAAACAACCACACTTTCATGAACTAAAATCACTGTGCAGTAAATTTCTCAGTGTAGAAGACTCACATGTAAAATCAATTTTTAATCACGCAATATTAGTAAAAAGGAGGCTTAGGCACCATGGGTCGAAGGACCGAATGGTTCAACACCACATGCCTTGACTTTGGAGAACCCTTGAAAAAGATTGGAGATGGAGACTTAAAGCTTGAATGAGATCCTTGATGAAATCCTTAAGATTAGTCTTGAGTTTTGGGAGTGAAAATATAGCTAAGTATTTTTGGGGAGTATTGGGAAATGTTTAGGATGATATAAGGGTGAAATTTGACTAAATATAGACAAAAATACTTTTGGGAACTTGGGCCCAACAATTTGAATGTTTTGGGCCACACAAGGAAAACTGTCAAGCGAAAAACACATCTCCACATCGCGGAAAGGACGCAGAGAGGGATTTGTACTAAAGCGCGCCCGCGCGTCGCGGAAGCATCACAAACAGCTCACTGGAAATTGTCCCTTAAAAATTTATAATTGCTATTCTTTTGCTCTTAAATCGAGGTTAGGCCCTATTTCACCTAATTTTGACCCCTAATCACAAATATGAAGTCAGATTTTCAAAATAACGGACAAACTTTTAGATATATGGAAATTAAAATTTCGGGCATTCCGAAGCACGTTTTTGGGCACTTTTTGGGGTCCTTTCAATATCTCCCCCTTGGAAACATTTTTCCCCGAATACAAAAGAGATGTACAGACAAGAGTGATCATGGACAAATCAGCCCCAACGAGAATGTAACATAACATGTAAAACACCATTTTCAAATCCTCAACATAAATGTAAGATCATCATAAGTTTGCCAACTTAAACATAAATCCATATGAATGGCATAAGGGCTGAGATGTAGAACTTGAAATAACATAAGAGACTTAGGATTAGTACCTTAGGCTTGAGTGGAGTGAAAAAAGATAAGGATACTGCTTTTGCATGTCTGCTTCGGACTCCTAAGTAGCACTTTCGACTTGTTGGTTCCTCCAAAGGACCTTAACGGATGTCACTTCTTTGTTCCGAAATCTCTGTACTTGCCTATCTAAGATCTAAACTAGGTTCTCCTCATAAGTTAGGTTATCCCCTACATCACCCACAACATCAAGATGTACAATGGCATTAGATCACAAACGCATTTTCTCAACGTAGAGACGTGGAACACTAGATGGACCAAATCCATTTCACTAGGCAACTTCAACTCATAAGCTACCTTTCCAACCCTCTTAATCACTCATAAGGACCAAAATACCTTGGACTCAACTTCCCCTTTTTACCAAAATGGACTACACTTTTCATTGGAGAAACCTTCAAATAAACCTAATCATCCACTTGGAATTCTAGGTCTCTTCTTCTCACAACATCATGGGATTTTTGACGACTTTGGGTTGTCCTCAACCTTTCCCTATTCATCTTCACCTTCTTAAGAGCTCCAATAACCAGATCCCGCCCCAATAAAGCAACCTCTCCAACCTCAAACCAACCCACTGGTGATCTACAATGACCTCCATAAAGAGCCTCAAATGGTGCCATACCAATGCTAGAGTGATAGCTATTGTTGTAGGAAAACTAAATCAATGGAAGATAGTAATCCCAACTACCTTTAAGATCCAACACACAAGCCCTAAGTGCATCCTCAAGTGTTTGAATCGTCCTTTCGATTTGTCCATCCGTTTGAGGGTGGAAGGTCGTACTAAGATAAACTTTGGTACTAAGACCCTTTTGAAACGACCTCCAAAAGTTGAAGTGAATTGTGCACCCTGATCCGATATGATGGATAAAGGAATCCCATGTAACCTCACTATCTCGTGGATGTACAACCTAGCATACTCTTCAGCCCCATAGGTAGCCTTGACCGATAGAAAGTGAGCCAATTTCGTCATCCTATCAACCATCACCCATATTGAATCAAAACCTTTTATAGTCTTGGGCGACTTAACCACAAAGTCCATATTAACTAACTACCACTTCCAAGTAGGAATATCTATGTCTTAGGTTAGGCCACCCATCCTTTGATGTTTTGCTTTGACTTGTTGGCAACTATGGAAACCCGAAACAAACTTGGCAATGTCCCTCTTTATGCCTCTCCACCAATACACATCCCTCAAGTCTGTATACATTTTGGTGGAACCTGGGTGGATAGAATAAGAGTAATGAGCTTCATCAAGAATTCTCTCCCTCAAACCATCAACACATGGCACCATCTCCCCTTGGTGAGAAAACCTCTATTTTTCCCTCTTTCAACAAGGCCTTCAATTCAAGTAAGGAGGAGTCTAGATCTTGTTTTGCTATCACCTCATCAACCAAAGAAGATTTAGAACCATCAACCAAAACAACACCATTACCCACATCTTCCAACCTCAACCCCAATATAGCCAACCTATGCACCTTCCTAGCCATCTCTCTTTCAAGTCCATCCACATGAGCTAGGCTACCCATGAACACCAGACTCTAAGCATCCGCCACAACATTTGCCTTACTCGGATGTTAATGCACATTCATGTCATAGTCCATAAGGAGTTCTGGCCACCTTCTTTGTCTCAAGTTAAGATCTTTTTGTGTGAAGACATATTAAAGGCTCTTATGATCAGCGAAGACATCAACATGTACCCCATACAAATAATGTCACCAAATCTTTAATGAAAACACCACTGCGGCTAATTCAAGACCATGGGCTTTTCATGCAGCTTGAGTTGTCTAGAAGCATAGGCTATGAACTTACAATTTTCCATTAGCACACAACCCAAACAAACTCTATATGCATCACAATGCCCAACAAAACCCTCAAGCCCATCCGGTAGTGACAATATAGGAGCGGATACAAGTCTATCTTTCAATGTTTGGAAACTTTTCTCACATTCATAGGTCCACACAAACTTCACCTTCTTTTGTGTCAATTTAGTCATAGGAGAAGCAATGGGGGAAAACCCATTCAAAAACCTTCTACAGTAACCAGCAAGGCCCAAGAAACTCCTATTGTCCGACGAGATCAATGGTCTAGGACAATTCCTAATCACATCGATTTTCTTAGGATCCACTTTTATACTATCCCCTGACACCACATGACCCAAGAATGCAACCTCCTTCAACCAAAATTCACACTTGTCATATTTAGCATACAACCTCTCCTCCCTCAATCTTTGTAACACAACCCTCAAATGGCCGATATGCTCTTCCCTACTATGTGAATAGATCAAAATATTATCAATGAAAATCACAACAAAGGAATCAAGGTAGGCTTGAAGACCCTATTCATTAGGTCCATGAAGATGGCTGGTGCATTAGTCAATCCAAAGGACATCACCACAAATTAATAGTGCCCACATCTAATCCAGAAGGCCATCATGGAAATATCACACTCCCTCACCCTCACTTGATGGTACCTTGACCGAAGATCAACCTTAGAGAAAAAGCTAGCCCCTTCCAATTGGTCAAACAAGTCATCAGTTCTTGGAAGGGGATATCTATTCTTTATAGTGACTTATTGAGTTGCCGGTAGTGAATGCACATTCTAAGTGACCCATTTTTCTTCTTTACAAACAAAACCCGGTGCACCCAAGGTGATTGGCCAGGTATAATAAATCCCTTTTCCAACAAATCTTTCACTTTCTCCTTTAACTCCTTCAATTCCGTCGGGGCATATGGTAAGGGGGAATGGAGATAGGTTGATGTTGGGAAGGAGATCTATACCAAAATCTATCTCCCTTTCGGGAGGGACACCGAGAAGGTCATTTGGAAAGACATCACAAGACTCATTTACAAGTGGGACTGACTCAATGGAAGGGACTTTGGACTCCACATCTTTGACCCGCACAAGATGATACAAACACCCCTTGGAAATCAACCTATAGGCTTTAATGCATGAGATGAACCTACCCCTTACTACTACATCATTACTTTCTCATTCAAGTACGAGTTCATTTGGGAATTGAAACTTGACCCTACGGGTTCTACAATCAATAGAAGCATAGTAGGCATGCAGCCAATCCATCCCAAGAATAACATCAAAATCAACCATATCTAATTCAACAAGATCACAACGTAAGATTTTATGCAAGATACTAACTACACAATTTCTATACTGTCACGCCCTAAATCCCCGTAGGGCGGACCGGCACCCGTTGCCGATAAGGCTCGGGAGAACCAACTTATAACTATGCTCGTTCCATCCATATTATGCGTGGTTTCTATCTTTAACATGTCATAGAGCAGATAGACATTTATTATAAGCAAAATGAAATGCATCTGACTAGGCCGTTGGGGCCACGGTGGTTTAGCTACTAACCATACTCGTACTGTGACATACATGGTCTACAAAGCCTCTAGATAAGAAAACAGCAGCTGATAAGGGTCGGGACAGGCCCCGC
This sequence comes from Solanum medicagineum, assembly GCA_026153255.1. NCBI lineage: Eukaryota > Viridiplantae > Streptophyta > Magnoliopsida > Solanales > Solanaceae > Solanum > Solanum medicagineum. The sequence continues at coordinate 175 of JAPFFP010077695.1, read as the reverse complement.
CTCAACATAACTGTACAATATAGACATAAGTTCTAGACATATACAAAGCCCCGAAGCAACCTGGAGCTTGGTGACACAGCTGAATGTCCTGGACCTTCACTGAGGAGGCCTATTAGCACCTGTACCTGCAGCATGAAATGCAGGTCCCCCGTAAGGGACGTAAGTACGAGATAAT
>JAPFFP010077677.1:0-22975 GCA_026153255.1 Solanum medicagineum | reverse complement strand
CACTTTTAAAATTTAGCGTCAATTGGTCCAAATCATGTCATGTTCCATTTGCATTGTGCCAATATTGTAAGGTGTGGAGTGTTATAACAACAAACCCCTCTAACCCTTCTGGTAGAGCCAAAATAGGAGCGGATGTAAGCTTGTCTTTTAAAGTTTGGAAGCTCCTTTCACATTCATCGTTTCCAAATAAATTTTGCCTTTTTCGTATCAACTTTGTGAAAGGCGAAGCAATTGAAGAAAAGCGCTCAACAAATCTCTGACTGTACCCTGCCAAGACCAAGAAACTCCTAATATTCGTAGGAGTCAAGGGTCTAGGCTAATTCCTCACCACTTTCTCTTTTTAGGATCCACTTTAATAGCTTCACCCGATACTACATGCCCTAGATATGCAACTTCTTACAACCAAAACTTACATTTGTCAAACTTGGCAAACGTTGTCTCCCCTCTTAAATTTGCAACATTACCCTCAAATACTTCACATGCTCATTCTCACTTCGGGAATAAATCAAAATATCATTAATGAATGCCGCAACAAACATATCAAGGTAGGGTTTAAAGACCCTATTCATAAGATCCATAAATATTGTCAGTGCATTAGCTAGGCCAAATGACATCACTACAAATTCAAAATGCCCATACTTAGTTCGAAAAGTCGTTTTACGAACATCACGTTCTCTCACCCTCATTCGATAGTATTAGGACCGAAGATCAATGTTAGAAACATGACTAGCCCATTGCAGTTAGTCAAATGAGTCATCTATCCTTGGTAGAGGATACTTATTCTTTATGGTGACCTAGTTGAGTTTTTGATAGTCGATGCACTTTCTAAGTGAGCCATCCGTCTTACTTACAAACAACACTGGTGCACCCCAAGGTGACATGTTAGGCCTAGTAAAACTCTTCTCCAATAAATCTTTCAATTGATCCTTTAACTCTTTCAATTTCGCGATGCCATACGTAGGGAGGAATGGAAATGGGTTGTTTATCGGGGAGGAGGTCTATACCAAAATTCATTTCCCTTTCGAGAGGAATACTGGGGAGTTTTTCGAGAAATATATCAAGAAACTCATTGACTACCGGAATCGACTCAATAGGAGAAACTTTAGACTCAACATCCCTAACTCTAACAAGATGATAATTGCAACCCTTAGCAATCAATTGCTGACCCTTAAGACAAGAGATGATCCTACCATTAACCACCAAATCATGAACTTCCAACTCAAGGACAGGTTCATTGGAAAATTGAAACCTAACCTTGTGAGTTCTACAATCAATAGAAGCATGATATGCATGTAACCAATCCATCCCAATAATAATGTCAAAATCTACGATGTTAAGTTCCACAAAATTACAAGGCAAGACTTTATATAATATGGATACGGGACAACCCCTATATACTTTTTTGAAATTTCTCTCACAAGAAGAAGATCCAAATCCTCCATTGAAGAACAAACTTCAATTTCTTCTGAGCCTTTCGTCAAATTCAAAATTTTCTTCAACCTTCTTCTCTTTTTGATCTAACGTATGTTGGTTTCTTCATCCATGGGTCATTCCAACCACGAAGTCCAAAACCCTTTTTAGCTTGATCTTTAAATTTCAAGATTTATTTTATTATGGGTACTTTTTATTTCTAATTATATGCATGACTTATATTAGAAATTGTTATTTATTGATTTAAAATGCATAAAATGAGTTGGTATTTATGAACCTTTAACATGACTACATTGGGATGATGATTTATTAAATGGACCTTGTTAAATCTTTTTCCAAATGCTATATTTTGATCTAAATCATGAATATTATGTTCAAATGAGTATTTATTGTCCTCTAATTACACGAGTTTATGGATTTCGCAAAATGCCCTATCTTAAACTATTATGAGTCTTTGAGTCACAGTAGGATCTATTTGAATTATGGTTTCAAATGATACATTCTCTGATAATTATATAAGTTTATGAATATTATGAATGATTAAGAACTATCAAGTATGATATGAATTTAAGGAAATGATATGAAAATTATGCAAGATTATGAAGCCTTTTTTGATAAATATGATTTTAATTAGCTACTCCAATTATGAAAATTATAATTTACAAATTTATGTATGTTATGATTATACTTATATTTTATGTATTTCCTTGGATGTTGACTTAGTACTAAGAGGAACTTGGTAGATTTTCTATTATTTGTTAGTTATGTTACCACCGTAGGTTTGTGATTTCTTAATGGATTCATATAGCTCATATTTCAAGATTCACCGAAATGGGTTGGATCTCGAAATGTACTTGTCATATATTTACCAAAATGGGTTAGATCCCGTATGTCACTTGTCACATATTCACCGAAATGGGTTAGATCCTATAAGATACTTATAAAACACTCTCTGAAATGGGTTGAATCCCATAAGGAAAGGCTACTCTACCTTGGCAAGTGGACTACTCCTTCCAGTATGGAGGCAACATCGGGATTCCATATAGTAGCTTGCATAGTCTTAAGTGTCAGTTAAGGTTTCTTCCCAAATATGTATTCCATGTTCTGAACTTATGATTTACCTCCCATGCATATTTTGAGTAAGTCATTGATCATTCATGTCACATTGAGCTATTGCCTTTTTATATGATTATGCATCTTGTCTATTATGACTTATGATCTCTTGTTACATTGCATCTCACATACTTAGTATATTAAAAGTACTAATACATACTTTTTGCCTACATGATATCACTATGTTGGGAGGGGAGCTCCTATCCATCCACTTCCTCGTGGCTAGTATGATTCTTGAAGACTTTGCTCATGGTGAGTCCTCAATTTCGAGGGCAACATCCATTTTCCATCTACCACATTTATGTGAAGACATTTCTACTTTGTTATTTATTTTCTAGGGTGAGCCTAGGACATGTCTTGGCCCCCTTTCCATTCATGACTAGAGGTATTAATGGATGACATGATATGTATGACACTATAAGAAACTCCACTTTTAATGAACGATTCTTAACAAAGGGATATAAATCCAGTTGTTATAAATGTATTTATCGACATGATTGTTTTTCATTATTAAAGTAAATTTTAATTTGATATTAGCAATAATATAATATTTGGATGTTTAAAAATATATCTGATTGTTAATATAATACAAGGTGTTTGCGGTTCAATTCTTTCCCTCTTTATTTTGTTGTCACACGTCTTTCCATGCTTCCCCGTCCTCCATAATTGAAGCATCGAGGATCCCTCTTATTGAAACGGAACATCAAGAGTATCTATTTGTCTCATCATTCTTTGCTTCTTCTACTAGAGAACTCAGCAAAAGCTTTTCTCTATACTTAGAGTGAATTGATCAATGGCTAGAGAACATTTAACCATGAATTGAGAAAATATTGCAAGTATGCTTCTCTCATTGTTCTATTGGACTGAAATTAACTAAAGCAAAGATACAATTAGGTGAGTTCTCCCAGATTGTTTTGAGGAGTGATGTCACCCAAGCTACACCTCCTTTTTGAAAGTTAAAGGGGTCGTTGTCAAGATATATAACCTAACCAAGGTTAGGATCGAATTCCATGGGGTATAAGGTAGACTCAAAGTAATTGCAAGCAAGTCGAGTGAATCAACCTACTTATCTCCCGAAAGGAGGAGGGGGTGGCGTTTGTAATTTGCATAAAGTAAACCTAAACTAGAACAAGTGTTGTGAAATCAGTGAGAAGAGTAACTAGGGTATTGTGTTCCCCATGATTCCCTAACTTGGTATTACCATGTAATTGTACTCTTTTCTAGTGTGTTGCATATTGAACAGTAAGTCAAGTTTACCAAACCCTTTGATCCACAAGGGAGGTAAATTTCAATGCGTAATTTGATCCATCCCCGCAATGTGACATTACTAACTTTTACCTATTGTTCTAGTAAAACCTTCCATTTGTCTAGTTCGGTTGGTTAGACGGGAAGAAATCAATCGAATCTTGTTAATTAATCACTTTTCCCATTCATTACTACCTTGATCCAGTCAGTAACAACTAGGTGAGTCTTAGTACTAGCCACCATTAAAAAGTAACCAAAATGAAGAGAATTCTTTAAATAAATGCATGTACACTTTCCAAGAATTACAGATTATCTGGTTTTACCTTGTTAGTTCTTCCTGGTTCCCACAACCTTAGTTGTAGATTTAGCTATGTATAATCATTGTTGAAGCAAAAATTATGATATAGAATAACATAATTAAGCACTTAAAATGATAAAACTAATAACAAGAAATCCCAAATTCTTCACTAGAAATCACAAAGTCTTGATTAGAAATCACAAAGTTGTTTCTCAAGTGTTTCGTGTGTCTCCCTGCACTTTTCTTCGTTCTGTGTTCATTCTATCCTAAAATAAACTAAAACACTATTTACAATGATTACAATACAAGTCCAAAACAAAATAGGAAAACTGGACCGGCAAGCATTACGAGCAGGGTTATGGGTCGTATGAAGTACTACGGTCTGTTCTTGGGCTTCGTAGTCTTCATTCTTCAAAACGAGGCATCACTTCTACGAAACTTTTTGATGGGCCGTATTCAGAGTTATGACCCATATCGGATTTCATCTGACAACTTTCTAGAAACTCCCAAAGTCTAATCCTTAAGGCACGAAACCTTGATCCACAACTCGTATAAAATTCCACGGCTTATCTGACAGTTCATGGATGCAACTTCAAAATAGGTCCTTCACTAGATATCAACCATGAAACCACTTTACAGCTCATGAAAATTTCCATGGCTTGTAGAGTACTTTGTACTTCATAACAAATGCAGCATCTGCAACACTTTGTCAAAAATCATGCCAAAACCTATAATCCTGAAAAATAAACATAAAAATACATCAAAGCCACTAACATCACTTTGAGAACACACAAAATTCTAAGTCTTAAGCATTAAAAGTGTTGTATTTTTATAGCACATCAACACCCTCAACTTAAAATTGTTTCTTGTCCTCAAGCGACGGACTAAATCTACATAAGCAGTATAGTAATACACAAACCTCAATCTAATGGCAGATATTATCTCCACATCAAGAAGAGATACCCACACTACTCATCAATGCATATCAAATAGTCATCAAACAAACCAATGTAGATTAATACATGTAACTAAAGTTGGTAATTGGGCGGGTTGGGTCAAATTTGAGTAGGTTATAACGGGTCAAGACAACAAACTGGTCAAGACCCAACCCAACCCAAATTGGGTTGAGTCAGACCGGGTTGAGTAATGGATTATAGAGCGGGTCAAGACCCAACCCCACTCAATTTTACTAAGTTTACATATTCTATTTGTTCTTTTTCAATATTTTAGTACTTAATTAAATTATATTTTTCTTTATTATAACTATATAAAACATATCAAACTAAAAAAAATGTTTTAAAAATATTTTAGCAAGATCACTCTCAAATCAATTCGGGTTGCATATCAACCCAATTTTAGATGGGTTGAAATGGGTTGGGATGAGCTAATAATTGGCGGGTTATTAACCCGCCCAAATTTCAACGGGTTAGGCCAGGTTGAACTTAATTTTGCCACCCTTATATGTGACGGTGCAACTATAACAAGTAAGGTAACCAAAGATAAGCAACAATCACTAAAATAGCCTAGAATCAATAGTGTAATGCAAGTGCCCTCACAAAAAAGAAGTTTCATATTCCACTTATGGTAATATTTTCAGATTCGATGCTTGAGACTAAACAAAATCACTCATACTCATAACAGATATTCAAACACTGTGCTCAATACCTTATGCTTTCCCCTATCCTCACAACTATGACCTTCGACTACTTGGACTAGGATCACTATAGGACTTTCTTGGCTTGTAACTTAGGCTCAAGGAGCTTTGGTATGATGTTTTGGGAACATAGTGACTAATTGCTCTCACTGATAAGCGTTATTCTATACTTTTATTCAACTAACACTGTCATTTTTCAACTCATTTTCCCTTTCTCCTATTTCATACTTTCTTGGGTGCCTTACTCTTATTTTTAGCTCATTGCCTTCTATTTCACTTTTTTTTTTCTTTTTAGCTCATTCTTAAGGCATTTGTTCATTTGTCTTGCACCTATAACATATTTTTCTCCCTTTTCCATATATCACTAGCTTCCACCCCATTTAGCATGATTACTTTTACACTATTCACCCTCAACTTAGGCTTTTGGACTGAGTTGAGATGCATAATATCCGACCTACGAACCATGGTCACTTTTGGTAGCCTCCTTCAACATAAGCTTTTTGCCTCGGTTAAGGTGCAAAATATTCAAGGAAGGACCAAGGCCAATATTAGGATTTCACATTCAACAAGGCTAGGTTACTTAGGTTTTTACAAAGAGAAGGATGTACGCAAAGCTCAAAAATTGGATCAAGGGATACACTGTGCATTTGGTTAGGCTAAGTGGATTGATATGAACAATTGGTGATGATCCTGTCCTAACCTACTAACCTATAGTCTAAGTTAAAGTAACAGAGAAAGTTCTAAATTGAAACACAGTATAAGAATAAAGCAAAGAAATCTCACACACATGACACTAATTACACTATCCACATAGACTCTTAGATCATGATTTTCATCACAATTAAACCTCGCTTATCAGAACAAGCACTGTCAACAATCAATATAACATGGTTGCTATCAAGACTATCTAACAAAATTTGATGGGTATCATTTTTTACACATAAACTAACATATGCCATAGACTTCAGTACTATATGCTACTAATACTACCTACACATCCTAAATGTGTCAGTTCAACAGAAAATAAATGTCCTTAGGAAAAGAACACAAGCAAGAAAATCCCTCAGACTTAAAATTTGGGATAGTTATAGGCCATAGTTACTCAGACTTCACTGAGGCCTATAATTACCCACACTCTATTAAAAAATTTACATTGTCTTCAATGTATAAGAATAGGGGTCAAAAATATACCGGGAACCTACGAGCCAGTCTCTGGCTAGGACTGACTACCCTCAACTTGCCTGGTGGTCTCTTCAATATCGGAAGTATGTCCGGAGGTCCAGCACCCCTTATCCTCTCTAGCTCACACATCTATCATGCCTCCTCATCCTGCATGGAGTGAAGTTTCGCAACCTTGAGCTCCTCCTCCTCTGTCATCTCTACCACTTCCCTCGCAATATCTGTACCATCAGTGCAAGGCCGCTTTTAGAGGGAGGGGATTGGTGTATCCTCAGGGCTAAATAAATCTACAACTACATCATAGTATTCGATGGGGGAAGTACAAGTGTTGCTGATGTTGCAGCCCCAGCTCGAAACGAATCTACTAGATCTCTGCCCGAATAGATGTTATGTCAACAGGCCGAGCTGAACTGAGGCACTACTCTACTTGCCTCTCAAACGCATAAATGCGGCTATATACTGGTGTGATCCTCTCCAAAATAGTAGCCACATAATGCGTTTGCATATGCGCCTCAGTCTTTGAAATAGCCTGGAGATCCCAAGGTCGAAATCTGTTGTAGCAACTGAGTCAGTTGAGACTCAGTGCATGCCTGACTCTGCGCCAGGACTTGAATAGATGCCGCTGACATGTATATCATGCCAATGGATGCTGACTAAGCGGCCACAACCTCTGGTGTAGTAGTAGCAGTAATGGGCCCCTCTCTTTGTCAGTTTTGGTCTGTGGGGGTCACCAGCAACGGTGGAAGAAGATGGAGGCCCAGATGGTGGCGCTACAGCAAACATCTCTGGCATGTGGGCTGGAGGGTGTGGCACTCGCCGAAGGGCCACAAGATTCTCATCAACCTTTATTATGATGGCATCTAATGTCCTCTAAACCTTGGCCAGAGAGTCCAAGTGGTGAAGAATCTCCACCCAGCCGCTATACAAAGACAGTATATTAAGCACAGGAATGGGATGAAGGTGGATTTCTTTAAGGTTGCTTCATGAATCAGCTCCGCAATCAGGCGGGCCTAATTTATGTCATAGACAGCCAAGATGCTGGCAACCAATATCACAGAGTCCGGTGTCAAGGTTTTATCTGCATGTGTGGTTCAGATCTGCAATCTCACCACAACCCACCAAAATTTGCCGGTGAAGCTAAGGGATGCCTTCACATTGATGAAGTAGATATCCACTCTGGGTCCTAGCTCTGTCCAGCAATGTGATCGGCAACCCATCTCATCAACACGGCCTTTTGAGTCGGATATTTCATCAGGACCATGTTCCAAGTTTGCACCAATCTGTGGTCGAACTTAGCTTTGGTCCTGAGGGGCTGGTACTCTGGAACAAAAAGCATACAGCAGATGGAAGCCTTTGATATGTTGACTTGTATTCCTCTCATCCTCATGTGTGTCAACTAGGGCTGAGTGGGGGGTCTCTTCCCCTTAAGGAGCGACTCTAGGACTCTCGAACCATTGGTAGGGAGTACTTCCTTTATGGTGCTGCAAGCCACTGAAGTCTGTATCGGGCAATAGTGTCTTAGAGTCCGGGGACACTGTCTAGCCCTAAATAATAATTCAAGGCTCCTTAAATATGATATAGGTCGGTTCCCCCTCTTATCCTACTATATATCATCCCCATAGATTCGTTACATGCCCTATACGCACCATCAGTTAGATAATGCATCTGTAGGTGAGGGTGGTGCTCAAGGTGTTGAAGATGACTCAGACTCAGACTCTTCTCTAGATCCGGACACAAATCCCTCTCTGGAGGAAGTTATCTGTATCGAACTATTGTTCCTGTCATCTCCTTCTTCAGACTAGGGAGGCGGACCACGATGGCCTGAGTCTGGGACTGCCCTGGCTGTCTAGCAGTAGCCCATGTCTGTAGTCACTCAGTGCCCACATTAGGCTGGACACCGAGGTCCTCAAGAGATTCGCTAGCCTTAGAACTGCCCCAGGCGTCCGAGGGATCATCTATCAACTGTCGCTGCATGGCTGTATCTCACTCTTCCTTGGATTTGGGGAATGGTACCTGAAATACACATTTAACATCTTGATTAGCCACACAAGTACCAGAATGAAAATTAAGAAATTATCAGAAATGGTGACAGAGTAACCTATTAAGGCTCGTTTACAAGCCGTAGGGAAAACTATGAGCCATAAAAGGCCTTTGCAGGTGTCACGATATAGCAACATCAGTTGCTAGAACTGCACCTACGAGACTAGGTACGGCTCATAGAACATTCTACGGCCCATCGACTGACTCGTAGATGTGGTTCCAGATTTGAACTTTGCAGGCATCACCCTACAAAACATGTCTATGGGTCATAGACTGAACTACGGCCCGTAGAAGGTTCGTCCGATTGGTTCTCAAAAACCCCAGGCTACTGGTTATATTTATGAGGGACAACTATGGGTGGTGGATTATTCCATGTGCTATAGAAGACCCTTGTAATGTGAAGACTCTAGTAGCTTGGGTTTTCTAAGCCTGCCAAATAGGTCCCCAAACGAGATTATCAATAGACCACAACAATTATACTCAGCACCGAAGCAATCATTTTTATGCAACTAAATAACTCCCAACAAATTCCCCAATGCCCCACATGCGACAATAATACACTACTCCATTAAATTTCATTTTACACATTCACGGCACATTCCGACAATTATTTGATAATTGGAAATTATGCCACTATGCACACATACGCAATCTCATATCATTTTATAACAATGATTTCCATGTAATTCCCACGACATGTGACTACATAATTTCATGTAACATTCAAACATGACGCGATCGATTTTTCACAAAATACACATTAAACATACATTGCGGCATTACATAGTTCAAAGCAAAGGCGACTACTCAATCAATGTTAATTATATATTGTTTCACATACAAGGGCAACACCAGTATCAAGCATACTAATATCGGAATACTGTACCCAATCAACAACTTAACCTAATGTACCAATTTCAATAATAAGAAAATTTAAAATTAAGAACTTATCGAATTTGGCTCCCAAATTTGAGAAATTGGAGGAAACCAAGGTGGGTGGAACTTAAGGTGGCCGGAATGTCGCTGGAAAAAATGGAGATTGGTTGGACGATGGTCAGAGTCGTGGGGTATGGGAAATGCTTAGTGTATGTTTGGGAAATTTTGTATGAATAAGGGGTAAAAATTTACCCCTCTTTTATATCATGTTGACTGGGTTGGGTGACAATTGGGCCCAGGCCCTACGAAACTCTAACCACGGTCCGTAGAAATTTCTACCATCCGTAGAACCTAATCTCATAGTCTACCAAGTCCCTAATATGAGAAATTGGCTTCACGGACCAATCTACGAGCCGCACATAGACATACGACTCGTAGATTGGTCGTAGAAGTCCCCAACACTTAGATATTTTTAGGAATCTCACTTAGGGTTCACGAGCCCCATTCACAGCCCATAGTCTTATCTATGGGCTGTAAAGTTGGCTTGTGGACTGGAGTGCATAATAATTTGCTCACTGGAAGTGTTCTATGAGTCAGTGTACGAGTCATGTTATGAACCAAATCTCGTAAACTGGTCGTAGAAGCATTTCTTATTGCTTAATCAGCCAAAGATGGTTGACTTGGTCTTAATACCTACATATCCTAAAACACATTGTTACCCTATTTGCCACCAGTCCAAAGTCCAAGTCACAACCCAAAATAGGGCCTAGACGTGACACAGTGAATAGGGAGTCTAAAGGGTCCCCAAACAAGCCTCGTAACTTATCATTATATATCATTGATCGCATTTAAATGAATAAAAGAGTAGAAATAAGGGCAATGGGACTAAGGGGAAAGCTTGCACAACATCGTAATCATAGGACAAGAGTCAAGACTCATATAATAGATACATAGCATGTCCAACAACACCTCTACTACGTAGATAAGAGCAGGGGACAAGACAAAGCAATCGAGCTCACCCTCATACTCAAAATAGAAAGTAAAGTAGAGTGTTTCAATACATAGTAAGAGAAACATATAATAAGGTTCCCGAAGTGGAGGACTCACCAACTAGCTTGAATAGCATCGAACTAGCCATGTGAGGAGGATGATCAACTTGGGCACTGGTTCCTATATGGTGATATCATGTAGGCATAGATTATGCGTTAGTATGTTTGAATGTACTTTGGATGCAATGCAACAATAAGTAGGCATCATATTCAAAATGTATAATATTAAGCAATGATATAATATAACAATATGACATGTATGTTCAATGATTAAGTAAAATATGCATAAGTAAATCATGCTCATATAGGATATTATATGTGAAGAAGAGACCAAGCTAGCTATTCAAGGTATAAACCCCTTGGTGATTGTGTGGTATAAACCTCTCATGTGGTTGATGGTAATCACACCTTACCAATATGGTGACGAAGTATAAACCCCTCGAATGGTTGATGAGTATAAACCCCCAACATGGTTACCCGGGCTCTTGTCCCCCCGGATCGGGTATAGTATAATGCAACACTTTATATAGAGTATATATATATACACATAAGTTCATTTCATCATCATATCATCATTCATATCATATATCATGCTTTGGACATCTAATTTTTCAAGAAACCACATCCGAACATTTTATCAAACACTTTGAGGGTGTGTAATGCTAGTATAAAACTATAAAATATAGGAATGTCCATTGTTAAACCATCATCAACACCTTGTAACACCCTCAAGACATATATATCAAAACCCCTTTTCAAATCTTATAATAGATCAAAGATTTATAGTTCAAAACATGGAAAAATAGTCACAACTGTACATAGCTTTAACATAGTGTGCAGTGAATTTCCATAATAATCAAGACTCATTTGTAAATCAACTTTAAATCATGCAGTTTGAGTAAGAGGAGGCTTGGGTATCATGGGTGAAAGGAACCCATGAAAGAAACCCACATATCTTAACTTGGAGATAAACTTGATGAAGATTGGAGATGGAAACTTGAAACTTTGAAGAAGGACCTTAGCTTGGGATGAGGGTTTGGGTTTCATCTAGGGATTTTTGGTGTTCTTACAGTTATTTTAGTCATATTGATATTTTCACCATCCACACATATTGTATATACTAATTTGAGCACTTTTTCTAGGGCTTATTGAAAATAAAAGGAAGTGCCATGATTATAATTGTTGAATAAATTATGGTTTCTGAGCACAATTCTTATGAAACAAATATTTTGTGTGAGCTACATCATGTAACATTTGTTCGTTCCTATTTTTTCAACTGGCTCAGGAGATGAAAAAACTGCAGTTGTCTAATAAGAAATCAATTGTTGACATGAATCCAGCATCCTATTTGATAGCTTAGTTAAGCTAATGCCAGGCGACGAAAGAAATTTGAAGAAAATAAAGTTAGTATGCCTAAAATGTCTATAGCTGTTGTATGTTTTTTCTGATGGAGAAACTTTACTTTCTCTATCCTATGTTTACTTATAAAAGTTTGACTTATCATTTATACTTAAACTAGTCAATGAGTTAGCTTAGATGATAGTCCATATAAAAATTGTGCCACTCAAGAAGATATTTTTTCGGTGAATATTGCTCTTAAAAACTAGCAGGCACTTATATCATCACCTTAATCAGATTTGATTAGCTTGATCATTAATTTTAATCTTGTTAGGAATTAGTTTGACAATGCCAAGGTATGTGAAAAGTCAACTTTTATGGTGCCAGGATCAGAATTCGTGTCTTATCCATATTCAAAATCTTCCAACTTAGAGTAGGTGAAATATACTGAATTCCTATCTACTGTCATTCTCAAAGGATATATTAGCTAACGGATCTACTAAGTTGTTTCCATCCCTATAAATATGATAAGTCAGAATGCTAATGCTCATCCCCTGACCTATCTTGTTGATTGCCTCCTTTATTTTTACATGTTCCTACGAGACTATCCACACCTCCTTTATGACAATAATGATCTTTGTTAACCCCTTCTCTTTGCAATATTGTATAGCTTCCCTAGATTCTACCACCATATTTAGTTTTCTATCTTAAGTAGAATCTCATGTAGCCTGTTGTCTTTCAATCTGTTAGAAAAAAAAGATGGCTTATGGTTTCCTCCCATAGCTACGGCATCTTGATATAGTTGTAATCCTCGTTCTTTTTAATGTATTGTCTATGAAAATTCTTCTTAACCAAACCCTTCAAAGGAAGAAATTATTTTTAAAACTACTTATATAACCCATAACAACATATAGTATCTTCTGCTTTTCAATCTCCTTCTCATAGTGTCCACAGAAAAACATACATTAAAAACTCCTTTAGAGTTGCACATCCATAGGGGTTGTCATTAAGTAACTCTCCAGAAGGTTGTTTTATGTTTAGAATTATGTATTCTGTCAGCTCTTCAGAGTTTTTGGTCTTGAGCTTTTGAGAGTTACATCCTCAATGAGTACTGACAGATTACTCCTCTAGTACTTACAATCAGATTTTTTAAAAAAAAACAAGTGTTATCAAAGGCGAAAATTGCAAAAATTCTCAAAGGTTTCTTGAGGTTTTAAGCACAAAACGCAAATAAAATATGGACTTTAGTGAAAAAGCTGCAAAGGAAAGAATATATATATATATATATATATATATATGTTTAGTCCAAGACTAATAATTGTAAACATGAATGAAAATATGTGATCAAAGAAATTGAAAATAATTATGGTAAAGTGAAATAAAAATTGTTTAGTGTCACTTCTTCAGAAGAGACTCATTGACAAGGTAAAGTTTGCCTTAGAACCTTGATAATGATACTAAAACACACATAAAACAAGATGAAATTCTCAACATATTTTGAGCCTCGCTTCAGGGCTTAAGCATGCTTAAAGCACGTCTTTGACTACACTAATATACAGTCTATTGCTTGCTAGTTTTGTTAGCTGCTGCTAACATATGATGAAGTATTGGTCTAGGATCATTTGGATTTTTTTTTTTTTTGATAACTGAAACTTGCATCAATTATCAAACGGGAAAATATTAATAAACCCGAGGTCCAATCAACATAACTTGCCTACCAAAATTCAACAGACACGTAAAACATCAAGTTACTACTTATACTGTTGAATTATGTTATAAATCTAAAACTAGTAGCTTTGGACTAAGGTTCTAATTCCATTAATTTCCCTCGCTACATGCACACCACTTACATTGCTATGCCTTCCCAAAAATCTAGCTTTCTTATTGGATATCCTTTCATTTCTTTTCATTCATAAATGGTGAGGGAACTCTGCTTGGAGAATTTTTAAATCTGAGCAGATTGTTATCTTCCTTTTGAGTTGATAATAGTATAGTGCATGAATTGGTCTCGGGTGTTTATTATCCATTCCTCTTTGTATAACCATTTGAGGAGTCTTAACCATAACTTCCTGGAAAAGGTGTATTCCTGCATGACATGATTCCTGGATTCATTTGCTTGTTGCTTTGTAATAATGTGAAGTGTGTATACTTGTTTCTTCTTGCTTTATGACGAAACTATTCTAACTTGTATTGTTGCCTCAATTTGATAGCTTCTGCAAAGTGCTTAGAGCCTACTATTTTCTTAAAAAATTGAGTATACAACCTACTGCTTGCCTGCTTTAGTATATGACAAAACTGTTATTGCATTTGGATTGTCGTTGCCTTAGTTGCTGCTAAAAACTACTAGCTTGATAGTTCTATTAGATGCTTCTAAAAACTATTGGCTTGATGGTTATATTAGCTACAACTAACATATGATGAAATGTTGGTTTAGTGTCCTTAGGTGTTTAATTGTTACTCGATAATAATCTGAGTTATACATAATCTTTTCTTTTTATTATTATATGTTAAAAAGAAAACTTGGTAGATTGTTTAAATCAGATTATTATCGAGCTCACTAGTACTTTGGGCTTGAGACTTCCATGTTGGAGGTTTCAAGTTCGAAACCCCTTGCCAGCGAAAGCAAGGGATTTGTCTTCTGGATCGAGCTCGTCGCACTCGCTTGCCTATTGCCAGTTACCTCTCCTGTATGGTTTGCGAGCTATTGAATAGAAGTGAGGTTTACCCTATCCGCACCCAAAGGGTAAAGGCTGTGGGTTTTCCTTGTCATAAAAAATACAGTAATGACATATGTTAAAAGAAGAACTCTAGCCTTTTGTCATTACTACTCATCACATAGTTAAAAGAAGAACTCAAGCCCTTTGTCTCATCACTTATCGCTCATCAAGCTTGCTCTATCACGACCCAAAATTGGATCGCAACTAAAGAAAAATAAAGTAAAGTGAAAAAACTCATATAACATCAGAAATCTCCCAAAACCTGGAGTCATGAGTACAAGAGCACCCAAAGCAGTACGCAAGGGTAAATACAACTATCTCAAAATAAAGTGCAATGTTGTCTTATAATATCTGATACAAAGTATGAAAGAAAGCAATAAAGAGAATCCCAAATATCCACGACAACCCAAAGTTTGAGCCTCATCGATAAGATCTGAATGGAAGCAGAATAGCCCAACTAGAGTGATCAACTACCCTGTGCGGGTCTCTGTACTCGATCTGTAGGAAGAACAAAGTAGGGGTGAGTACACCAAAATGTACCAATAGGTTCAACCGACTAGGTAAGAGAAATTGAAACAAGTATGCAATAATGGAGAATCCTATCCCTGCATCCAAAAATATTAGTGCATAGTTAAATATATACATGATAATGAGCTAAGGTATTCTAAATAAACCATTGTACCATATATAAAATAATGTGAATGTGATGCACAACTCATCAATCCATATGCCAAGTATTTCAGAACCTTGCCACCTGCCCGTGGTCAAGGTAATATCAAAATGACTCAACTTTACCGCCTGCCCATGGTCAAGGGATTATAAGATAAGAATCCCACCCTTGCCTCCTGCTCGGGTCAAGAGGTGGTATCAACGTGGAGCATAATACCCTTTCCTCCTACCCGAGTCAAGGGATGTCACAAGCTACATGCAACAGATGTAAATCAATGACATAATCAAGAAATGCATGTAACATATAGAATGACATCAAAGCACAAATACTGATACATGAATCTCATATAATCATATGCATATAAAGAATAATATCAAAGAGTCTCAGATAATTCCCAAACCCTTATCATGTCTTAGATCACCATAATTATATCAGTAGTCAAGAATATCAATAATACTGGACCTTACTCATCCCAATTATCCAAAATATCAGTAATACCGCTCGTCTCAATTAACAAGCATCAATCATGACTGACCTTACTCATCCCAACTATACATATACATCTCATAGGCATCTCAATAGCCATCAGTTACCACAAAATTACCCAAATGGTCTCACAAACCTCATATTATCACATTGTATCCATAATCATCATGTTCCACAAGATTTCATCTCAGTCCATCAATGGAATCGAAATTTACATCATAATTTGGCTCAATCGAAAGCAGAATAACATATTTACTCTTAAATCACTCTAGATCTCACAACTACAATATAAACTTGATCAATAACTCAAATTTAGTCTCAAAAGGTTAGCCGAACCTATCTCAATGTTGAAACCACATTCGAACAAACTTTCAATCAACTCAATACACAAAAGATCCTCAAATTGATCCACGACTTCAGCAATAGATACTATGCATCAACAAGAGCATTTTGATACCTATATTGGCACAAATTAGGCTTAAGGGAGGGGGGGGGGAATGGTCAATTTTAGGGCTAAAACCCCAAGTTTCTTAATCTAAAAATTAACTTTAAATCAAGTTCTTCGTGAAAAATGGAGTTCGTGGATGAAAATTGCACTAAAATCAAGCTTAAATTGAAGGAGAAATCTTACTTTAAAGTTTGGAAAATCGTGGTTTAAAATCCCTCAATTTTGAACATTCAAAACCATGAAATTAAAGACAAAATCATGATAAGACTTATACAAATTGATTAATATAATGCTAAAAATACTTACCCTAAAAAAATCCTTCAAAAACCTTCTTCCAAAATCATGCCAAATGCTTGACAAGTTCGACAATGGAGTAAAAATGATGTCTCTTTAAAACTGAACAGAAAAAATACACTCTATGAACGCAGGGTGGGACTCGCAAATACAGAACTAGACTCGCAAACATGGAGGCTTAACTCCATTGACCCCCACGAATGCGGTAGCCCTGGCGTGAACGCGGAGAAGGGAGGGTGATTGCACCAGCTAAAATCAGTCAACAACCAAAACTCGAAATAAACATTCGGAACTCATCCAAAATAAAAATTTCACAAACTAAATACGTAACCATGCCAGAAACAGCGATCTAGACTCAACATAATCATCAAAAATCAGTTTCAAGGCCTCCTCGGCAAATTTACCAATGGAATACGATAAAACTAGTTTAAACATAAAATATCAAAACTTCCCTCGGCAACTCCAAAAATTATTACGAGACCATTTTTAGTGTTAATTTCACCATTCGAAACAACTGAAATTGTCCAAATTCTAATCTGAGCTTTTAAATTTTGAATGTTGACCAAAGTCAAACTTTGGTTTCAGAAATGACTAAAATCACAACTTTGGGCGGACATGATGAAAATAATATACCCTTACCTATTTCCTTCTACTCAAGCCTAAGATATTTAATACAATCTATTCCTTCAAAATTCTTATAAAAGCATATCTCATAGATATGAAACTGTTTTTGATTGATATTTGATGAATAAGTTTGATTATTTTTTATGAAAATGATTTGATTATTTTATGAAAATGATGGTTTGGTTATATTTTTGTATTTATGTTATGATGATGACTATGTTCCTACTCTATTCAAGTGCAATTCTATCTTATTCGAGGATGAATGAACTCAAGGGGGAGATATTGTAACACTCCTCCTATTTTTAGACTTGAAAACTAAAAGACAAGAATTTTGTTAATGGTTTGATCCTACGAGCCAGTCTATAGCCGGTAGAAGGAGTCACAGGTCGTAGGAGGGTTTATGGAGAGTGCCCAGTGAAAATGAAAAATTTAAGTATTTCTAAAAGTTGACTTACGTACTACTAGACGAGTTGTATACATAACCACGACTTGTCAACAGGTCTCGTGGCAAAAGGCCTTGAGGAACTTAAATTTTCTAAAAGTCTGAAACTACTTCTAAGGAAGGACTTATGTGCGTAAGTGAATCCATGGGTTATTCTACATATTCATAGGTTGGAAGCTGGAATTCCAGTATGGCACAAGGTTCTACGGGCTGATTTGCATATCGTATGTTTACCCATGACCCATAGGAAGGATTTCATGGATGGCTCCAATAATTTTTAATGAAGGATGTCTTTGACATTTTCAATTCATTGAAGTACTAAATTACGTTGCTTTGGATATCCTAATTGACTTAACCTACCTAAACTCTATAAGTCTTATTCCTAATTCATTCAAAGTCTTTAATCCTCAAATTTCTCTCAAGGGTTCTCAACATTTCTCTCTCTAAGTCAAGGGTTCCATTGAAGCTAAAGCTTAAAAATTTGATTAAGGATTTCCAATTTTTTTTTTCAAATTCTAAGGATTCTACTTGAGGTATGTAAGGATTCATTCATGGATTAGATTCATCCATGAATCTCAATCCAAAACCTTATTTTTATCAAAATTTCAGGGTGGTGATTTCCTATAGGCTTTTAATATATGATTCTTAATGCATGAATTATGATTTTTATGTGATGATTATGACTAATTATGCATGAATTATGATGATTTCATGATGTATATGATTTTGAAGCAAAAATATGTGGTTTCATAGTATACATGATTAGGACTTAATGAGTTGATGTGGGTTTGTTTGTCAATGATCTACGTTGATGTTTATTGCATGTTCTTTATGAATTCCATCCAATTGTATGATTTTGATTCAAATGCTCATGGATCCACATTCAACCCTAGTTTCTTATGATAAACCTATGAATTTTGATGTTTATGATCTCAAGTATGTAAAAGCATATTTTATGAAAATAATGATATTATGAAAGCTATGATGTTGGTATGATGCGATGAAAACCCAAATGTTTATGATAATGTTAAGGTAGGAATGTCTACCCACACCATGATTAAAATTAAAGTAGATGAACTATTTTTATGATATGATGTTTTTATGAAAGCTGTGATAACTATTTACAAATTATGGAAGTATGATTTTAATGAAGTATGAACTATATTGATAGCTATGTATATGCATGCTTTATGTATTCCGTGGGATATGACTTAGCACCAAGAGGGCTTTGGTAGATACCATGATCCCATAATTACGTGCCACTTAGGAATAATGTTCGTGTATTTATGCCTTAAAGGTGTGCTAATGGATTCGTATAGCTTTAATGGACACTCACTATGCTAGGATAGAACCTAAAGGGTAGGGTCGAATGATAGTTCTTACCGTGCTAGTATAGAGCCTATAAGGTGTGGATCGAGTCTATCTTGGAAAAGTAGACTCCTCTTAGCTTGACGTAATTAAGATTTCATATAATAGTCTACATGATCTTATATGTCCATATATTTATGTTAAGCCTATAAAAGAATTTTATGATGCTTACTCCCATGATTTTAAACTTGCATGCTCATACATATTGTGTCTTTATTCCATCGATTATGATTATGCATATTGATATTATTTAGATGTCCTTTGACTTATGGCATACCTACATATTTATTACATACCACGTACTAACACATACTTCTCTGCCTACATGATCAAACCATGTAGAGGTGGACGACGAGGCGACTATTTCGTTCTATGGCTAGATTCAGATTTAAAGCTTGAAAACTTGTTTGTGAGTTCCCATGCTTGGGGAACAAGCCCTTTTGATGCTTCCCTTTATGTTGAGACTTTATCATTTTTTCTTTTTGATGTACATCTTGAGCTAGTGAGCTATGTGCTAGACTCTGCCAAGATCTCTGGTGTAGAGGCATGGTTTAGACCTAAAGAATTGATGTATGATCCCTCACAAGAACTATGATAGTCTCACTTTATGTACTTTCACTTGTTTATTCTCCTATATATGCTTATTTTACATTATGAGTGCTTATGATATGAACATGAGGCTTGGATAGAATGCCTCCGGGTGTCACATTCATCATGTCATGGGTAGGCCCCAGGTTCGGGGCATGACACCTTCAGAGGAGAAAACCGAGTTTGTGGCCTACCAACTCAAATGGGTGGCTAAGATTTGGTATGAGAAAAGGACGAATGAGAGGGGCCAAAAAGCAGCTCCCATTGGATGGGAAGAGTTCAAATGCACCTTTTTGTATCGGTTCTTTCCGATTGATCTAAGGAGGCAAAGGTCCAAGATTTTATCAACCTCAAGAAAGGGATTATGAGAGTGAGGGAGTATGCCCTCAAATTCAAAAATCTTTCCAAGTATACTCTCTTCATGGTTGCGGAATCGAGGGCCGTATGAGCAAATTCATCTCTGGCGTCTCCGATTTGATCTCCAAGGAATATAATCTGGCCATGCTAGTCAAGAAAATGGACATCTCCCACTTGATGACTTATGTGGAACACATTGATAAGGAGAAGTTATGAGAGAGGGAAAGAGAGTCCAAAAGGGATCAGGTAAATAGTGGGAGCTATTCTCACCAAAGGAGTGGTGGTCACAAGTTCCAAAGTGGCCAAAAGCAAGGTGGAAAAGGGTCTACCAAAACTCCTCCTCCCCAGACTACCAAAGACAAGGGGGTAGCTCCTAAGCCCCAAAGCTCAAGTTGTCCCAAGTGTGGAAGACTCCACAAGGGAGGATGCTAGCCGAGTCCAATGCTTGTTTCAAATACGAGAAGCCTGACCATCATGCTAAAGATTGTAGAAGTGGTAGTGTAAGGCCCCAAGTCTAAGGTGGTCAAGTTCAAGGAGCCCAAAAGACCAACCGATTCCATGCTCTCCATGGTCGCCAAGAGGTTGAAGAGTCTCCGGATGTTGTCACCAATATGTTGAGAGTTTTTGATTTTGATGCATATGCCTTATTAGATTCGGGAGCTAACTTGCCATTTGTAACTCCCTTTTTGCTAATAAATTTCATGCATGTTCTAAAGTCTTCCATGAGCCTATGAAGTATGTGACCCCATAGAAGAGTTTATTGTTACTCGAAGAGTTTATAGGAACTGTCCCATCTCTAATTTGCATAAATGGTCTCTTGTGACCTAGTTGAGCTTTTCATGGTAGACTTCATGTGATTCTCATGATATGCTTCTATTGATTGTTAAACCCACAGAGTCAAGTTTCAATTCCAAAATGAGCCAATTGTTGAGTGAAAGGATATTAACTTTTCATGTAAGGACCAGTTCATTTCCTTCTTAAAAGCTTGAAAAATGATCTCTTAAGAGTGCATCTAACATCTAGTAAGAGTTAAAGATATCACTTCTAAAGTTCCTTCCCTTGAGTCGATCCTCATCGTGAATGAGTTTCTGATGTCTCTTTGGATGAGTTATAGGGTGTTCCTCCCGAAAGGAAAATAAACTTTGGTGCTGATCTCCTATGCAATACTCAACCGATCTTAATCCCTCCATATAGAAATGACTCCCACAGAGTTGAAGAAGTTAAAGGAGCAATTGAAGGATTTATTGGAGAAGGGCTTTATTAGAACTAGTTAGTCTCCATGGGGTGCTTGATTTTTTGTAAGGAAGAAAGATGGATCTCTCCATATATGCATTGACTATTGGCAACTTAATAAGTCACCAGTAAAACCAAGTATCTCCTTTAGAGAATAGATGACTTGTTTGATCAATTGCAAGGGTCTACACACTTCTCCAAAGTTGAGTTGAGATCCAGGTATCACCAATTGAGGGTGAGGGAGGGTGACATCCGTAAGACGGCCTTTCGGACTAGGTATGGTCACTTCGAATTTGTGGTGATGTCATTTAATTATTTTAGTAAAATATTTACAATTTCGTGTACAAATTTCAGATTTATGAACTATTTTATCTAATTGAAAACTAAATTTAAAGACCTTTAATTTGATAGCTATTTCAATAATAAACTCTTAATACCTTTGAACATATACTTGTTTGAAGTTGGATCATATACGAACTCATTGAGGGCAATCATCTATAGCAAGTTTTAACTCAAATTTGTACCAGAGCTTTCTTTAGAGCTTAAAAGCTTTTAAGTTTTAACTCAACTTTGCACCAGAGCTTTCTTTAGACCTTAAAAACTTTTCACACACTACTTATTATCATGGTGATATGATGTGGTACTAGTCTGTAACCTCGCTTGACTATAAAAGCATTATCTCTTGTTATTGATGTTACACTTATTTGTCTTACATGATTTTGGGGCCTTCATCCTTTTGCGCAAAGTACTTCCACACTTAGCTTGTCCTATCCCATTTAGTTATTTTATCTCCTCTCCTCCACAACCATCAAAATGTTATTTATACATACAAAATAATGGAGTTATCTTCAACATATATTTCAACTCATGGAATCCTTTGCGAGGGGTGTCAAGCGACACCCTTTCATCGGGAAATTACACTGTGTAGATAAGTCGAATTTTGATATGTACTATCTATCTATCTATCTATATATATATATATTAAATTTGACACATTTCAATACAAGGTGAAGAGCTAGCTCAGTTGTTCAGGTGTTGCAAAACTAATTGTTAACGTCTAGAGTTTGAATCTAAGCTAAGACAATTTAATTATTAGCCTTTTTTAAAAAATAAAATTGATGTATTTTTTAAATATTTTTTTAATTAGTGGTTTTTAGCCAAGGTTCTTTAATTTTTAGCCTTTTAGCGTTTTTTTTAAACTGGTACATTTTTTTCTTTATTTTGTTAATTTGAGTTTTTTAAGATGAGGTTCTTTAATTTTTAGCCTTTTTTTTAAAAAAAAAAAACTGATGCATTTTTTTCCTTTTAATTTTTAGTGTTTTTTTAATAAAACTGATGCATTCTTTTTTATATTTTTTTAATTAGCGATTTTTAGCAAAGGTTCTTTAATTTTCGCCTTTTAGCATTTTCATTAAAAATTGGTACACTTTTTCTTTATTTTTTTATTTTACGGTTTTTAAATGAGGTTCTTTAATTTTTCGTCTGTTTTTTTTTTAAAAAAAAAAAACTGATGGATTTTTTTTTT
>JAPFFP010077668.1:0-70804 GCA_026153255.1 Solanum medicagineum | reverse complement strand
ATGAAAAACAAGAGACTAGGCTGGTTATGTTTATGCTGAAAGTTTTGGACAGCATGTGTCCTAAGGATTGTTGTGCATTTTTCTTGTTGATTAAGAGACTTTTCTCTTCTTGATTGGCGAGATTATGAGTAAAGTTTATGTTTTTAATAAGGTTTAGTTTTTTAGTGATATAACAAGGATGTTGCACCATTGTTACAGTCCGAAAAAATGAGTTGTTGTAGGATATCGTAATTGTGCTCTTAATAAGAACTTGTGAGCTGATAATCAGAGATTGTTGTTTCATGTTATCCATATACTTTAGAACTATTTTTACATTGTTTTAGGACTGTTTGTATGTGTATATATTGTGGGAACTGTTTGGTTAAAGTTGGAACAGCTTTGGAATTGTCGACGTTGAAATATAGCGAAGGGATGTAACATTATGCCGCCTATTTGTATGTTGTGTAGAATTGTGATGTGTTGTGCTTTATGGGCTGTTGTTAGGCTGTTATGGCACTAAAGTAGGATGCACATGATATGTACATGTGAATGTGTATTATAAAATACGACTAGAGCTTAAAGTTTGAAAGAATATGCTCGGGTTTATAATTATACGCTTGCTGCCCGTGTGTTATATTTTATGCGATTGGGCTCAAGATGTATCTATTGGCTGCTAATGCTAGTTTTATCACCTAATATATTGTAGATAAATATTTGGAGGAAGGGAAGGTTATCTCGAGGTAATAGCGAGGTCTTACAAGAGGTATGTAAGGCTACTTGATTTCATATTATTTGGCATGAAACATAGATCCCTCCTTGGCACATAAAGACACTTACCAACTCCGATACTATTGACCATGTCTCCACTCTTTCACATGTTTATATGCTCCCATACATAGTCACCTTTAAATTTGACTACATACTTGGATACCAAGACACATGGTTTCTTGTTTCTAAATAAAGTTCACGAGTTATTTCATCTCATACGTACTTCATTACTTGTATAACGTACGTTTTTCATTGTCATATTGTCTTGTATGATTATTTACATGCCACATGCTACAACTACAATCCTACAGCTCTAATATTCTGACCACCAAAAGAATCATCTCAAAGGTAATTGAAAGGTAAGGTATATTGCTTATTGATGGGTGGTAACCCGAGGGGTGGCAGAATCACCTAGCCAGGGTCGATCCAATCACGGGGGATAGCCCAAGGGGTGAAAGGAAAAGCTTAGCCAGGGCCGATCCTGATATCGATTTACCATTGTTTAGCTGGTCATTTGTATTGCATATTGTGCACAGATTATACAGTAAAGGTAAAGTAATAAAAAGAACATAAAGTACATGATCCCCTAGTATAACTAAAGGTGGTCTCTTATCCTACACCAGTGCATAGTTTCATTTGAGTTGTTACTTCATATACAATATTTCCTTCCTTATATATTCAGTACATTATCTCATACAAACGTACCTTAAGGGGGACCTGCATTTCATGCTGCAGATACAGGTGCTAGTAGCTCTCCCCAGTAGGAGTACAGGATATCTAGCTGCTGTTACCATGCTCTAAGTTGCTTCAGAGCTTTATACGTCTAGAGCTTATATTTTTATATTGTATAGTTAGTCGAGGCAGGGCCTGTCCCAACCCTTATCAGATACTTTTCCTTATCTAGAGGCTTTGTAGACTATGTAAATTAAAGTGTGGTCATGTCTTGTACTTTAGACAACGTGGCCCCAACGGCCTTGTTATATGCATTTCCTTTTGGCTTGTTATTGCTGTTTACTTTCTTGAAAGCATGTTGAAAGAAGAAATTCCTTTTATAATATGTATGGAAAGCACATAGATATAGGTTGGTTCACCCGAGCCTTATCAGCAATGGGTGCTAGTCCGCCTTAACGGGACTTTGGGTGTGACAAATTTGATGAAGGGTTTTGATGTATATTTCTTGAGGGTGTTACCAATTATTGATCGATAGTTTTACATGGGATTTCCCTGCATGACTTCATCCCTAGATTGCATGAGTTTATACTAGCACTACAAACCCGCCAAGTTTTTGATAAATGTCCTGTTTTGGTTATTTTAAGGAATTGAAGGCCCAATGAATGTCTTATGAGTTAAATGCCTATATGATGATGAACGGAATGTATGTATATGGTTTTCTCGTATGTAGTGTTGGAATGTGACCATGCCCTACTTGGGGGTTGCGCGCCAGGTAACCATGTCGAGGGGTTTGTACCTTGATAACCATGTCAAGGGGTTTGTCCCTTGATAACCATGTCGGGAAGTTTGTACCTCGGTCACCAAGTGTTGTAGGGTGCGACGTTCCACCAACCATGTTAGGGGTTTATAGCTTGATAACCATATCAGGGGGTTTGTACTTCGGTTACCAAGGGTGGTAGGGTGCAACGATCTACCAATATGATAGTGGTCTCTTCTTACACATGTATTATGTTTTATACAAGCATGATTTACTATATAACATCTCACATGCATGCCATATTGTTGTTGCTACTCATTGCCTATGCTTATGCATTTTGATTATGTTCTTATCTCTTTTTGCATTGCAACCTACATACTTAGTACGTTTAAACAAACTAACACATACTCTATGCCTATATGATTTCACCATGTAGGAACCGGAGCACCGCTTGATCCTCCTCCTCCACGTGGCTAGTACGACATCTCTCAAGCTTGTTTGTGAGTCCTCAATTCCGCGGATGATATTTGTGATCTACTAGTATGTTCTTAGACTTCTTTTGTATACATGTTGACTATGAGGGTAAGCCGGGTAGCTTGTCTTGGCCCCCGCTATGTATCTAAGTTTTAGAAGTGTTGTTGGACATGTTTTTATTATGCTTTGAGCTTTGACTCTCTCTTGACACTTGATGTTTATGATATGAGAATTGTCCCTTAGCCCCGTCTGTCCCTATCTACTATCTCTTGTTATATTTTATTGCTTCCGCGACCAAGGATGTGTGTATGATATGCTAAGAGACTTGTTTGGGGTTCCTTCGATTTCCCCATTCGTCGTGTCACGTCTAGGCCCTATGCGTGGGTCGTGACATGATGTAGCTCTTTTTAAGAGATTTTTGGTAAATTTTAAAAGAGCAGGGACAAATTGAAATTTGCTCCTTACGCAATAGGATTTGTGTAAGTTATACTTTTATTTAAAGGATTCGGGGATTAAGGAATTGGTGGATTCTTTATAATGAGAAAATCTTTTTATTTATAGAAAAACCTCTCCCTGAGTAGGATTCCTAATTTTTCTCCAAATTTTCTTTTATTATAGATATTATGTCACGATTCGATTTCTCAAGTCATGATGACACCTATTAACAACCCACCAATAGGTCATTGAAACCTATAGTCCAAAATCATATGCAATGGACTATCTCAAGCGGAAGAGAAGAAAGCAAACAACAATGGTAATAATAAGAAATGAGGAGAAAATAGAGAATAAAACAAAATAACCCCTCTCCCCACATACCTTTAATCGATAGTTGAGCTGCTAATAAATGAAGGAATACAAAGATTATACAAATATAGTAAAAAAGATAATTGGTATCTCACCAAAGACTCCAAAACCAAAGAGCTACTCCGCACGATATCCAAATCAATAATGAGAACTCATACTATAATATATAGGGTGCAGAATTTTAGTGCGAGTATCAACAAGTGGCACTCAACAAATATAGGGTAATTGAGCTCCAAAGATAAAATAAGTATCAAGATCATGTAAGAAAAGAGAATATATCACAAGTAACTAAAACAGTAGTAGGAAGCTCATAATGAGACACAGACTGACATAAGAAAAGAGAAAGGGGAACAAGAAATGGTAGAAGAGACGTACATGGTGGCGCCTGCCCAGAACCTAATCACAATGACACTTTACAAGGGAGGACAACTAAAAAAAAGCATACTAACTGAATAAAATATAGATACCATACAAAAGATAGAAGGCCATGTCGACACAATCCTTGACTAAAATGATAAATAAAGAAGAACAAAAGGCAGTAACTATCTTCAAACAACCCTTTCTACTGCCATAAGTAGTTAAAAAAATACCTTATCGAGCTCCTCTGTAACTAGAAGGTCCACATCGAGCAAAAGGAATTCACATGGCATCCCATATTGTCTACAAGTACAAACAAATATGCTGGTGATCGGCAATACACATGAATGAGAGTTATACAATAAAAACTAGTAGTACCATCAGTGTCACATATCTCATACCAAGGTATATACATCCCCTTCCAAATCTAGATAGAAGTAGGACCCATGTGCCTCTTGAGTTTGCCCTGGGGGGTTTGGGAAAACCCCTATACAGTGTTTGGTCCCAATCCAATTCTTATATTAAAATACAGAATCCTCTGAGGTCTATTCGTCATGATGACCAAAGATAAATAAGCCAAATCAATATAGAAGGGGTTGGGAACTCACGTACCAAGACAAAAAAATATAATAAGCACATCCTAGATACCTCTGGTCCAAATTTTAAGTAGTAAAGATAGTATGACACACATTTAGAAAATCAATCTAAAAATAGTTCGGGTAAACATCCAATTATCTCAAAACAATGTCAAGTACTAATGCATGCACCCAGGGTCGTGTTACAATCATACATGAATGAGTAACCAATGCAATGAAGGTCACCACTAATATTTAACCAATACACACAATCATATACAAACTATTACTATAAGTACCTTACAATGCATGAATGAGTAACCAATGCAATAAATATCACCACCAAGGAAATCTCAATTCTAACCGAGTAATAAAGGAGGAAATTATGAGGAATCAGGTGTTCAAGAACTTCTAAATCTAACTGAAAATACAACCCCAAGAATATAAGCACAACTAACCCTGCCAGATGACTATAGAGAAAATGTAAAGAGTCTAGTACTTAGCCCTCTAATAGGGACAACATTAATTGATAAGCCTAAATAGATGAAAGTCACTACACCAAAGCTGCATCACAACCCCTGCATTAGCGAAGGATACTAAAACTCAGAAACTTCTCGCAAGGAGCGGCTATAATAACTAACGGTCAACCCAAACATATTCTAAAGGAGTAATCTCACCCACTACCCAAGAACATCAAATAAACCATCTAAATATATCTATAAAGCCTATACTAAGTCAAGGACAACAATTTACAACTAAACTAAGAATTTCATAAGATTACCTTAGCCTAAGGCTCAAACAAAAATAATAAAAATAAGAATGAAGGAACAAAACATAACCCATCACATACAATCCAAACCACATGAAATCCATGTTAAATAATATCTTATGAAGCACAATCTAAAAGATAGTAGACTATTTCCTACCCCAAAGCTGAACACAAGTGCTTCATGTTCACTTCACGATAACTTTTCACATCTGAATCACCTCCAAATGCTGTCATGCTATAAAAATAATGATCACCTCGTCAATATGAATGTTTTGACACGAAAAGTATATATTCAAAAAAGATTCAAAATAGGATCTAAAAGAAGATTGTGGGGCCCGCTATGAGAACCCCAAAATTACTTCACAAATAAGTTTTATATGATTCAAGAAGCTTGTATCCCAAAATGAGATACAAATTAATGCTCGAAAAGGAAGAAATCGACTCAATAATTAAAATCATTATTAAAGATTGAAATTGAGCTAGGGCAGCCTCTACAGCGTAGAAATTACCTCTAAATGATCCCTCACATGCTTTTTGAAACACGTCAGTACATCCCATGATCCACATGAAACAAATGTAATTCAATTTTTCCAAAATAGAGCTCTATAGCTCCCAAAATCACAAAGGAGCAAATGTGGGTCAAGGCTAGTTATGTATGGTCGTAAATTGAAAGACTAGATAAAATAACACATCGCGATTGTGGCCATAGGCCTCACGAATGTGAAACGTAATGAGTTTTTGAATTGAGTCACATCCAGGCTCACACGATCTTGGAGGCAAAGTTACCTTTCTCTTTGCGATTGCGACCATTGGTCTTATGATCATAGATGTCTAACTACTAACCTTTTATGACTGCGAATCTGCATGTGAATGTGATGAACAAAACCAGCGACACCAACTAATGTATATTAGTTGGTTTGCTCTACTTGGAATTTTTTGATGGGATGTTTAGGATTCGTGCAGAACCCCCTACGTGTAAACAAACTACTCTACCACTCCAAATTTTGTATTTCGAACTCAACGACAAAATTGAAATTTCCAACAGAGGTCGTTTTGACCAAAAGTAGTTCTATACCAAAGCACTATTTTAATGATGGGGCTCAAAATGAGACCAAAAGCCTCAGAATACAAACCGAAGATCGTTCAAGATCAAAGTCGATGTTTCAAAACTAACTGCGCTGATGGAATTCTCATTTGAGTGCGATTTTTAAGAATGTTGGCTGAAGTAAAACTTAGGGCAAATGCTCGAAGGATAAAACTCCTAATGGCATAAATTCGTATAAATAGCCTTGAAAATATAGTCAACCGTACTTCCAGCCTAAATTGACCATTCTGGAGTTAATGGAACCTTCAAAATCACATTCTAAGGCCATCTTCCTAAAGTTTAGACCATAGTCAATAGTTCAAATCTAAGAGCTCTAAAACACAAAAATGGATATAAACACCAAACAAGCGATTAGGTGAACTGAACTTGTTAGTTTTAGCAAGTCATAAATGATTTGGGATCGCTATAGAAAAGCTTTAAATGCTGAAAATATCAAAGAGCAGAGGAAATGACCTGAAGGGTCATAACAACATCCACAACTAAAAAGACTTTCATCCTTGAAAGTCAAGGACAGTTGCATCCTCACGCACGAAAAGATAAGGATACTAGGTCCCCATGCTCTGTTAGACCCACGAATACCCTCACAAAACGAACAATGCCAAGATAGGATCCCGACTTTGAAGAAAATTTCAAACTTCAAAATACCATAAACTCCTCCAAGTCCTTCCTTATCAACATCCCCCACTCAAATAAACCAAAAGTAGCTGGAGTTACCAGAATCACCTAAGAAAATCCATACCATACTAAAACTACCAAATTTGGACAGATGTAGAACCAAAGCAAAGGTGAACCAACCTTACTATCTTAAGCACCTACCTTAAGCTCAAATTCCAATATATCTATCCACTAAAAGCATCCTATTAACCCTTATCTATCCCGAAAATCTCCAACAAAACTTAAATCCCATCTCCTAGACTTTACAATACAACTTTGGAAGAGACATACATACCACTTGGGAGTTATAGAATCACAATGGCCATATTCAGGATACTAGCCTAGGGTATAGCCCAACATCCATACTTAGCTCCCACAACAAAAAATTTCAAGATGAAAACACCACTTTCTAAATTAACCACTCTGATCCAAAGAAATACCAAGTCGATAGGCAACCACGAACCCAGTCAACTAGTAGATAATGACCCAATGATTCCAACTCCACTTATCTAACACTACAAGTTACTAAGCATAATAAAATGAACATCCTTAGTATAATTACATGCTCATATACTCCACTAATGACTTTGACCCCATCCTATAGATGAAACCTTTAAGAAAATCTCACTTTCTAACTAAATTCCACACTCCCACTCATCAACTACACCATCGAAAGTTATTAACACCACCATAAAGAACCAACCATAGCATCCACAAGCCATAATAAGGAACCACACCTCTAAAAATCTAGCTAGCCATAACCCAATTGCCAAGATGCTAAAAGAAAAAGTTGAGGAACATAAAACAAATGAGTCAACACATCAAAGATAATGAAAAATTATAGTAAAAGGGGAAAATGATAAACTGGGACAACCATGATCTGTTCAAGGCTAAACTACCTACACGAGCAACTACTTATAGCCACCAGTTATAAATAGAAATACGAGGGAACAATACAAACTTAAGGAAACCTCTAAGTCTACTAGCTGCAACTATAACCACAAAGGTCATATCTATAGGTACACCACTCTCTCGACAATAACCTCACATCAGCTATAAGGACAACAATAAGAAGATACTCACCATGGCTAAGAAATCTACGATAATATCAGGACCCAAACGTAAGGTCTAGTTATGACATGATGAATGAGGGACCCGAAGGTACCTCACCCAAGCCTCTTACCATTCATCAAGCATTTCATAGGTAATGAACATAACTAAAAGTAGAAACTAAATGGAAAACTATCACAACCCTATTTTGGAAGTGATAGAACTTTTCTTTAACTCACCGAGACAAGTCAGGGTAAAGAAATTCTGACAACATAATACACAATAAAGTGGAAGCTTAATCAAGATAACATAACGAATAACAAGGCTATAAATCTTAAAGGCATAAGCCAAACCAAAACCATCCCAAATCTGGTTGTCATAAGGTATAAGCCTCTAATACTTCAGAATATAATGAAAATAAACAAGTCTTAATAGTATTTGTCTCTCAAATAGAACATAACTACTTATAACATCCGACAGCCCTGAGAGCATTTTGGGATAACAAGCAACTACCTCTCAACTATCAATGCCTCAGTCCATAAGAAGAAGAATGTCAACTGGATTTGGGCTCACTACCTATATACACGTGTAGAAAATAAGGGTGAGTACCACGGTACCCAACAAGCAGACCTAATCACAAGCAGAGAATAAAAAACTAAGCACTCCTTCTATCCTAACCACATATCTCCAGACTAAAAACTTTCACGCAAGAAAGGCCAACATAAATAATATCGAATATAAATAGTTCAATCTCATATCATAGTGTCTCAATAGTCTAAACTTTATAATACACAAGGCTCATGTTATTCAACATATATCATATTTTTTAAATAGTTAATCTCAACAATGTACAAGGTTTAGATTATCTAATACATCACACATAGTTCATATATCAACTTCAAGGAAGGAATTGTATGAAATGGTATAAATTCTATGAAATGTGATCAATGTGATGCAATGTCAAGTAATCATGATGCATGTCTATCCTATGATACACATCCATTAATATAATTAGATTAAAACTCATGGGAGCCACACATGGACAATGTATTTTTCAAAACTATATTTCTTTTTTATTTATATTCTTATGTTAGCTAGAACCATTTTCGTTTGACTTTTCTTTTCTTTTATTTCTTTTCTTTTTCTAGACGAAATCATTTCCCTTCAACTGTTCATCATCAATGGAATATCAAGAAAATTGTATCATCATGAAACAATAATCAATTTCACAAGTATAAAAGAATAGGAAAAATATCTATATTGCATTATTTATTCAAGAATCATCAACCATTTTCAATGTTTTTCAATATCTCACTCATCATTAACACATTACATAATAATAACATCATGACACAATTTAGTCTTTCAAGTACTCCTTTATATTATCGTAAGACTATTTATCATCTAGGTCCTTATTTCACAAGTATGTAGTTCCATGATTCCAATAATATCTCAACATAAATATTTAGCTTAATATTTTACACAAAGTAATTCAATAGATAAATTCATGTTGCATGAATTAAAGTTCAACAATTACAACATCATGAATACTCATATTATCAACAATGGCATCACAACCCCATTTCACAATATCAATTCATGGTACTAAATCAACAACAATAGTTACCAATTCATGATTCATACATGTCATCATTTCCACCTTCCCACTACCCACATCATATCCACTAGAATAATTCACTAACCCCAAGCTTTACATTGAAAGAAAATACTAAGTTCAGTAAACTCAACAAGGGTTATACTCTACTTGCTTCAATTTCTTCATTAAATCACTCTAATGACAAAGCCTTCCCCTTTCGAATCTAATCCAAATTGCAACAATCAATTTTGAAATGAATCACTAGCGCGATATGAAGCTGACAACACCAAAATCATGCAATTTGAGAAAAAAAATACAAAACCAACCAACAATTGATTATTGGATAATGAGCCAAAAGTTTGAAAATCTTTATACAAAAATGATCCTTGAGGGTTTAGAAAACAAGCAGTGGAAACCGTTTCGAAAAAGGTGTCAAATTGAATCCATAATCACCATTATAAATTTGGAAAACAAAGTCGAGAAATCCCCCAATTTTTTTAAAACCGCTAATTTGATGTTGGAATCATGAATTAGTTAATGGGATAGAAGAAAATAGTTGAGAAATACTTACCCAATTGATTTCCCACAAAATATTTCTTGAAGAATTGTCAAAAATTGAGCTCAAAATATTACAAATGGAGGAATTTTCTAAAGCCATTGTTTAAATGAAAAGCCACTATTAACTAACCGAATGTACTCCGCCAATGCATCCATGACCTCCATGAATGTGGAGAACAACTGGTCAACTCTCCACGAACATAGAAGTCAGTGGGGTCAATACTCTACGAATGAGAAGCTCAACAAATCTGTACTCTATGAATGTGGATGGTGGGTCGTGAACACAAAGTAGTAAGCCTTAGACACCGCATATCAACAAATTACCCAACATATTCTTAAGTTAGACCTCAAAAGTTTTTTTGAAACTTTATACATAAAAACCAGATATGCAATCCTACCAAATTCGTCATTCCAGACTCAATGGAATCGTCAGAACTAGAACTCGAGGTCTCCTCAATCCAATATCTGATAAGTCACATTGTTTCGACTACATAAAAAATAAAATGCTACCAAAAGACCTAAAAGTTATGACAAAGCTTATTATGGAACTAAAATCACCTCTTGAAACTATTGGAACCAACAAAAATTGAATTCAAGCGCTGAATCTCAACATGTTGATTGAAGTCAAACTTGAGTCAAACTTTAACTACTTTTGCAACTCCGGATCTAAAATACACAAAACAACTCCAAATCTAATTCTGGTAAGTCACCTAGATCAATTTACGCATTTCAAAATCGATGGAATCAACATAATTCTTTTCCAACATTTGCATCTTCGAATTACTCAAAAATTTTAAATTATACAAATTAAGTCTCCGAAACACACTTCTTTAGCAAAAACTCAACTTTTTCAAGATTTTTAGAAAGCAACTTGCAAAACCATTCAAATGTGAATCAGGAAAACTGTTAGGAGGAGTAAAAAAAAAAAGTAATTTTACCAAAAAATAGAAAAAATAACTTTTTAGGATCATTCAATCTCTAAAAACCATATTCATCCTCGAATGTAAATTAAGGAGCTTACCTGAGGCCCCAAATAGATGAGGGTAGTGGGTCAACAAGTCAACCTCCATCTCCTAAGTAGCCTTTCCTTAGGTCGGCGTCACCACTGAACTTTTACCGAAGAAATCTCTTAGATCTTAAACTTCCAAGCCTGCCTATTTATGATAGCCACTGGATCCTCCTCATAAGGCAAATCTAGGTACAACTCTATCGAGTCAATATATATCACATGAGACTCATTGGGGATATATCATTGTAGAATAGAAATGCAAAACACCAGATGTACTAAAGATAAAATCGATGATAAGGCAAATCGGTAGGCCACCTAACTCTCTCTCTCTAGAATCTCAAAAGGGCAAATGTAACTAGGATTGAGCTTTTCCTTCTTCCCAAACCTCATAACACCCTTCATGTGTGAGATCCTTAACTTTACCCGATCACCCTCCATGAAATCTAAGTGTGAAACATGCCTATCAGCATAACTCTTCTGATGACTTTGGGCTATTTGTAACTGACTTTAAACCAAATGAACTTGCTCCATGGAATCTCTAAGCAGGTTCGTATCAAGGCTATCAACCCTTATCTTATACCATGCGATGGTGATATTTTTCAACTGATAGGAGACCAATTCAACTACCTTAGTCTCTGAAATATGCATAGCCCTAACCATTCTATTGATTCCATCTATAAATTGTTGTGGTTCCTATGTCACACTAGATTTGATGAACATTTAGGGATTCATATGGAGGAAATCATATACTCTGGATCCATCATCCTCTCCCTAGATAATTCTAGGTGCAACTACATTTTATCCTCAGACTTGGGCAACTACAACTAAGTAAACAACTAAATTTCCCCTCTAAGATCTATCCTAGAGGCACCTGGGGGTGATATAAGTGGTACATGAACTACTACTGACACTACTAGTGGCGTACAAATTCCTATAGACCCTTTTTTCTTGGAAATTTAACGATATGGTAATATAGGACATCGCAAGCTCTCCTGAGTGTTGGTTTGATCACCCAATAGTTGAGTCTACTCTAAAATAACTACCTCATAAGTCATGCTAATAGTGGCTCTTGAGCCAACTTTATCCTTGCTTGTAATAGACATCATCTATATCACTAAAAAAGAGTATGAGTAGAACTTAACCATCCATGACTTAGTTTAATCGAACGATTTTGGTTATGGAAGAAGGCTATTCCTAAATGCTCATGTAGTACCTAAATTATAAATATAGCATGCAGCACATTTATAAGAAAGTTCTTACTAGACACAACTTCATAGACTCCGTAGAACACTTGACTATTGTGCTTTGATACCAACTTTTTCATACCTCAACTATAAGGGGGAAGACATTGATGATTTACACTAGCACCTGCTAACTGTAAGTACAAAACTCATGCCAAAGCTATGGACTCATAAGAAGCAAAACATAAATCAAGACACGCCTTAATGCATAGATAACAAAAAGGCCCACTGGGCTATTTGCAACTGAAACACAACTAAGTCTAAGAAGTCTTTAAGGAGTGCACCTGAAATTCTAATAACTGGTTGGGATAGGGCCTCGACATACCCATTCTATGACATACATATCAAAATATAGGCTTATAGATATCTGACAACGCTAGATAAAGGCGGAGCTTACCAACTACTGAACTGGAAGTCTCTAATCTACTAGGAAAGCAAACTGCCCTGAGTACCTCAACCTGGATTAGTAGAAATTCCATGCCCCAAAATAGGTACTTCGGTACAAAAGAAATATATATGGGTATGTAAATCAGACAAAATAACAAGTAGACGTAGAAAGATGCTTAAATGAATCAAATATCAAGATAAGCAAATCTGAGCATAGTGTGCAGGAACGCAATCCAAACTAGGACTGTGACCAATTGTAATGACCTTGAAGGATATTTCTAACTTTTTCAATAAAATTATCATTTTACCCTTCATAATAGCAATCTTGAGTCATCTTTGATTAGTTTTTAAAGTTGTTTGTTGATATATTTTATGAAAGTTGACAGTTTTGCAAAAGATTGGATTTTTTGAGTTTGAATTGCCAAATTTTGAAACTTTGAGTCATTTGGAGATTCGAGTCTCAGAATAGAATTATGTCAGTTCCACTAATTCTGGAGGATAGAAATTGGTTTGGAAGAGTTATCAGAATATGATTTAGAGTTGTTACATGGATTTTATGTTCAAAGTTGAAAATTGAGATAAAATTTGAGTTTTGTTTGACTTTGGTTTGACTTAGGTTAATGATTTAAGGTCTGGTGCTCGAATTAGTTTTTTGATGCTTCCAGTGGTCTAGAAAGGTGATTTTAGTGCTAAAAATACTTTTGCCTTAATCTTTTAGTCTCCTAATGTCATTTTGATGTTACGTGCTCAATTGAGTTTTGGGTCAAGGAGGCCTCAAATTTGATTTTTGACGATTCCAATGAGTTTATATCATCGAATTTAGTAGGGTTGCCCATATAGTTTATGTGTATGATTTTCTGAACAAATCCTGAGGGTTGATTTTGGGTCTTGAAATTACTTG
Organism: Solanum medicagineum; assembly: GCA_026153255.1. Lineage (NCBI taxonomy): Eukaryota > Viridiplantae > Streptophyta > Magnoliopsida > Solanales > Solanaceae > Solanum > Solanum medicagineum. The sequence goes on along the minus strand of JAPFFP010077668.1, from coordinate 57,147 downwards.
AAAATTTCTTTTGCTGTGAAGGCCTGCTTATTTAGCAACCTCACTATAGCGATGCCTGCTAGATTGTGCAGTTGACACTATAGCGATATCAGAAAGGTTTTTTCAGAATCTGATGCCCATTTTTGATTACATGACATTTGCATCGTATTACTTTTATATAATTTTATTTCATATCATTCTTTACTTGAAAGTTGGTATATGTACTAAGTGTGATACGTTGAATGACTTGAATCTTGTATATTATCGAGGTTTAACTATTGAGGTGTTGTGACATGTATTGAATGGCTTGAATCTTTTGTATTTTTGAGATTGAACTATTGAAAGCTTGTGACATATGTTTAATGACTTGAGCCTTGTATATTGTGGAGATTGGATTATTGAGTCACTGTGGTATGAGATTGTGATTGTTTATACATTGTGTATGTTGGCATTTCTACTTTATAACTTTTATCGTCCGACGATATGTGCTTAGACAGAAAAAGTGTTTGGTTCTTTATTCTCTATATGTGATTAGGTCCTCTAGTTGGGTACTTTTGTACGTACCCTTATTTTCTACACATATGTGTAGGTTGTGAGCTAGAATCCCATTAACATTCCTCTCACTCTCCTTTGGATCGAACTATAAACAGTAGAAAGATAGTTTCTTATCACTCTAACATACTCTCAAGACTGTCCGATATCTTTTATTAGTTTTGTTCTATTTGAGAGTTGAAAACTATTGAGACTTCTATCATTTCTTTCTTATTCTATTGTATTTCAGGCTTATACCATGTGACAACCAGTTCTGGGATGATTTTTGGTTTTGATTTATTCCCTTCATGCTTTATAGCCTTATTATTTGTGATGTTATGTTTTTTTAGCTTCCACATTATTTTGTTTTGTTCTGTTATGACTAGTTTAGGCTGAGTTGTCTTGATGAGTAAAGGCGATTACAATCACACCCAATTTTGGGTCATGATAATTTGGTATTAGAGGCACAGGTTAACAGGTCCCACATATGTATAAGCCTAGTTGAACAGGCTCTCAATGATCAGCAAGGAGGCATTCACTGTTCATCTTATAGAGGCTATGGTGATTGTTAGGAAAATCCTCTTTTACTTCTTTCAATTCAATCATGTGTGGATTCTTGAGTTAGTGTTAAGTGTTGCATGTTCTTTTGATAGATGTCTAGGACAAGAGAATCAACTTCTTCTAGGGGAGAGGCAACCCCTATACTATTACTAAGGCCCCAATTAGAGGTAGAGCTATGGGCAGAGTTGGAAGCAGAGGTAGGGGCCAAGGTTGAGGAGCAACACCAACCTGAGATTATGGGAGGGGAAACTTCTCTCGGCCCCAGCCTAAGATTATGGGAGGTAGTATATTATAGTATTGGATTTCGGTGCATGCTTCATTATCAGCAACAAAGGGTGGTTGAAAATTGAAAGACCCCAAAAAGTGCCTAGAAACGTGCCTTGGAAGTGCCCGGAATCTTGATTACTATATATATCTAAAAATCCATTTGTTATTTCGAAAATTCGACTTCATATTCTTGTTCAAGGGGTCCAAACTAGGGGGAAAAAGGTCTAACCTCAATTCTAAAGCAAAGAAATCAATTTTATGAAATTTGTACATGGTGCAATTTCTAGTAAGGGTCCGTGACCTCTCCTCGACGCGGATAGGTATAAATTCTGCACTGTTATTCTTAGTTAATCAAGTTTTTTCGAAGTGTTGGAACTAAGTTTTCCCAAACGATTTTTTTAACTATACTTAGCCTTATTTCACCCTCATATCTCTAAACATTCCCCAATACTCACCAAGACACTTAGCTAAATATTTTCTCCTAAATTAAAGTCCCAAACTCAAGATCAATCTTAAGGATTTCATCAAGGATCTCACACAAGCTTCAAGTCTCCAATTATAATCTTTTTCAAGGGTTCTCCAAAGTCAAGGTATGTAGTGTTGAACCATTAGTTCCTTCCACCCATGGTGCCTAAATCCTCTTTTTACTAATATTTCATTATTTAAAGTTGATATTTACATGTGGATCTTGTATATTGAGAAATTTACTGCACAGTGATTTTAGTTCATGAAAGTATGGTTGTTTTAGCATGTTCTGAGCTCCAAATCTTGGATCTAATGTTGGATTTGATGAGGGGTTTTGATGTGAATGTCTTGGGGGTGTTACAAGGTGTTGATTGATGGTTTTACTACATATTTTCTTACATGATTTCATCTCCAAATCGTATAGTCTTTTACCCCATTACACACCCCCAAGGTGTTTGATAAAATGTCTGCTTATGGTTCTTGAGGAAATGAAAGTCTAAAGCATGAAATATGATATGAATGATGTTATGATGATGAAATGAGCCTATGTATGTGATTATTCCTATATGAAGTGTTGCACTAGAGCATATGATAAGTCCTATATAAAGTGATGCATTAGACTATGCCTAATCTGGGGGGTGGGGGGTGGGGGGACAAGATCCTGGGTAACCTATCGAGGGGTTAGTACCTTGGTAAACGAGGTGGGGGTTAGCACCCACCAACCATGTGAGGGGTTCCTACTTCTTCACCCTGATGAAGGTGTGAATGTCATTAACCATGTTAGGGGTGTGTACCTCACCACCTAGGGTGATAGGGTGCGACCATCACCAAGCCTAACATAAGGTTGGATAGCTTGCTTGGTCTCATCTTCACATCTAATATCTTATATGATCATGAGTTATTTAAGCATGTTTTACGTAGGCATTGCTCATACATGTCATATTGCTATATTATGCCCATTGCCTATCATTATGCATTTTGGATTATGATGCTTATCTCTTGTTGCATTGCACCCCACATTACTTAATACATTCAAACGTACTAACGCATACTCTTGCCTACATGATATCACTATGTTAGAACCGGTGCCCAAGTTTCATCTTTCTCATCCACATGGTTAAATTAGTGCTACTCAAAGCTAATTGGTGAATCCTCTATTTCGGGAACCTTAGTCTATGTTATTCCTATTATGTATTGAGTCGTTCCTTCTTATGTTGTATTTTGACTATGAGGGTGAGCCCGGTAGCTTTGTATTGGCCCCTGCTCTATCTATGTGTTAGAGGTGTTAGTTGGACAAATTATGTATCTATGTTATGAGCTTGACTTTGACTGTTGATTATAATATTTATGCAATCTGCCCTTAGTCCCATTGACTTATTCTTAATCTTTATTCTTTCATATGCTTCCGCGACCAATGATGTGTAATGATAAGTTCAGAGGCTTAATTGGGGTTCCTTCGGGATCCCCATTCGCCGTGTCACGTCTAGGCCCTAGGCTTAGATCGTGAAAAACTTGGTATCAGAGCACTAGGTTGATAGATCCTTGGAGTCCAATACAACGTGTCTATTAGAGTCCTATCCATGGTTGTGAAGCACACCATGACTATGAATAGGAAGCTATGAGGTGTTTTAGGAAATGTCTCCCTTCTTCATGTTCTATGTCGTGCTATAGAGTTGTAGTGAGTTTTTTCCCCCTAACGATTGTTCTTTGCTATGCTAGGTCATGCCAAACACTAGAGAAGACGTGCCCAAACTCCTGAGGAGCAACTAACCAATGGTGAGCTCCGAGATGCTCTTACTATGCTTATCCAAATGGTGGGCAACCAAGTCCAACAAGGGGCCCAAGCCCCTCATGCTAATACCTCAGGAGCTAGGGTAAGAGACTTTATGAGGATGGATCCTCCAATTTTCCATCGGCCAAAGATGGTTGAAGACCCACAAGAGTTCATTGATGATGTCCACAAAATCTTGAATATCATAGTTTTGGGCCAAATGAAAAGCCGGAGTTGGCGGCTTACAAACTCAAAGTTGTAGCCCAAATTTGGTATGAGCAATGGAAGGATGAGAAGGGGGTTGGTAATGTGGTGATTTGGGAGGAGTTTAAATTGGCCTTCCTTAATTGATTTTCCTCCTTGAGCTTAGGGAAGCAAAGTTGGTAGAGTTTATGAACTTGAAGCAAGGTTCTATGAGTGTGAGGAGTATGCCCTCAAATTGAATCATCTTTCAAAGTACACTCCTCACTTCGTGGCCGACCCTAGGTCAAGTATGAAGAAGTTTGTTATAAGGGTCTCTGATTTGGTAAGTGAAGAGTGTTGGTCCACTTTTTTAATTAGTGACATGGATTTTTCTCGATTGATGACCTATGTCGAGAAAATAGAGGATGAAAAGTTGAGGAAGAAGAGAGGTCATTAGGCCAAGACGTCTCGATTTGAGGGTAGGTTCCAAAATGGTGCTATATTTCATCAAAGCCAAGGGCCTCCTCATGCTACTAATAGAGGAATAGTCAATGACTTCCCTAGACCTCAAGGTGTGGGTGTAGTGGCTCCTAATGATGTCTATCCTAGATGTGGGAAGAAGCATGGGGGTCCACGTTTGAAGGGGTGTAATGCATGATTCAAATGTGGGGAGCTTGGTCACAAAAAGGTGGATTGTCCAAGAATCCGTGGTAAGGTCTGGGGTGCAAATACGGTCCCTTTGGGTAGAGGTGGTCCTCAAGGTGGTTCCCCAAGACACAATCGGTTTTATGCTCTACATGGGAGGCAATGGGTTGGTGAGGTCCCCGATGTTTTTACCTGTATGTTGAAAATCTTTAATCTTGATGTATATGCTTTGATTGATGCGGGTGCCACCCTTTTCTTTGTTACCCCCTTTATTGCTCGAAAGTGCCATGTTATCCCTGAGTTGTTACATGATTCATATGAATTGTCTACTCCTATAGGTTCCTCTATTATTGCTAGAAAAGTTTATAGGAGTTATCCTATTTGCATTTTGAATAAGTTGTTGCCTTGTGATCTTGTTGAATTAGACATAGTAGACTTTGATGTCATTCTTGGGATAGATTGGTTGTATGTATACTATGCTTCCATTGATTGTAGAGTCTGTAGGGTCAAGTTTCAATTTCCAAATAAACCCGTCCTAGAGTGGGAAAGTCAAGATATGGTGGTCAAGGATAGATTCATTTTCATGTATTAAAGCCCATAAGTTGATTTCTAGAGCGTGTTTGTATCATCTTTTGGGGGTTAAAGATGTGGGGTTCAAGGTCCCTTCCATTGAGTTGGTTCCAGTTGTGAATGAGTTTCTTGAGGTCTTCCCAAATGACCTTCCCCGTGTCCCTCCCGAAAGGGAGATAGATTTTTTCTATAGACCTCCTTCCGGACACCCAACCTCTCTCCATTCCCCCTTACTGTATGGCCCCAATGGAGTTGAAGGAGCTAAAAGAGCAATTGAAAGATTTGTTGGAAAAGAGATGTATTAGACCTAGTCAATCCCCTTGGGGTGCACCGGTGTGGTTTGTAAAGAAGAACGATGGGTCACTTAGAATGTGCATTGATTACCGGCAGCTTAATAGGGTCACTATAAATAATAGATGTCCTCTTCCAAGAATTGATGACTTGTTTGACCAATTACAAGTGGCTAGCTTTTTCTCTAAGATTGATCTTCAGTCCAGGTACCATCAAGTGAGGGTGAGGGAGTGTAACATTCCCAAGATGGCCTTCTGGACTAGATATGGGCACTACGAATTTATGGTGATGTCCTTTGGGTTTACTTGTGCACCGGCCATCTTCATGGACCTAATGAATAGGGTCTTGAAACCCTATGTTGATTCCTTTGTTGTGGTCTTCATTTAAGATATTATGATCTATTCAGATAGTTGGGAGGAGCATATGGTCCATTTGAGGGTTGTGTTGCAAAGATTAAGGGATGAGAGATTGTATGCTAAGTATGACAAGTGTGAGTTTTGGTTGAAGGAGGTTGCATTCTTCGGTCATGTGGTGTCAGGGGATGGTATTAAGGTGGATCCTAAGAAGACCGATGTGATTAGAAATTGTCCTAGACCGTTAACCCCGTCGGATATTAGTTATTTCTTGGGCCTTGCGGGTTACTATAGAAGGTTTGTGAATGGGTTCTCCTCCATTGCTTCCCCTATGACAAAATTGACTCAAAAGAAGTTGAAGTTTGTGTGGATCGATGAATGTGAGAAGAGCTTCCAAACATTGAAAGATAGACTTGTGTCCACTCCTATATTGTCACTACTGGATAGGCTTGATGGTTTTGTTATGTATTGTGATGCATTTAGAGTTGGTTTGGGTTGTGTGCTAATGCCAAATGGTAAGGTCATAGCTTATGCTTCTAGGCAACTCAAGGTGCATGAAAGGAACTACCCTACCCATGATCTTGCATTTGCCACCTTGGTGTTTACATTATAGATTTGGCATCATTATTTGCATGGGGTGCATGTTGATGTATTCATTGATTATAAAAGCCTTCAATATGTCTTCACACAAAAAGATCTCAACTTGAGACAAAGAAGGTGGCTAGAACTCCTTAAAGATTATGACATGAGTGTGCATTATCATCTGGGTATGGCAAATGTTGTGGCGGATGCTTTGAATCGTGTGTCTATGGGTAGCCTAGCTCATGTAGATGGTGGTGATAGGGAGATGGCTAAGGAGGTGCATAGGTTGGCTAAGTTACGGGTTAGGTCGGAAAAGGTTGGGAATGATGGTGTTGTGGTTATTGATGTTTCTAAATCTTCTTTGGTTGATGAGGTGATAGAAAAACAAAATCTAGACTCCTCCTTGCTTGAATTGAAGGCCTTGTTGAAAGAAGGCAAAATAGAGGTTTTCTCCCAAGGGGAAGATCAGGCCCTTAGATACCACGGTAGGTTCTGTGTGCCATGTGTTGATAGTTTGAGGGAGAGAATTCTTGATGAGGCCCATAATTCTTGTTACTCTATTCACCCCGGTTCCATCAAAACGTATAGAAACTTGAGGGAGGTGTTTTGGTGGGGAGGCATAAAGAAGGACATTGCTAAATTTGTTTCCGGTTGCCATAGTTGTCAACAAGTCAAAGCCGAACATCAAAGGCTGGGTGGCCTAACCCAATACATAGAGATTCCAACTTGGAAGTGGGTGGTAATTAATATGGAGTTTGTGGTTGGGTTGCCTAAGACTAGAAAAGGTTTTGATTCTATATGGGTGGTGGTTGATAGGATGACGAAATTGGCTCACTTTGTACCGGTTAAGACTACATATAGGGCTGAAGAGTATGCAATGTTGTATATCCATGAGTTAGTAAGGTTGCATGGGGTTCCTTTATCCATCATATTGGATCGTGGTGCAGAATTTACTTCACACTTTTGGAGGTCTTTTCAAAGGGGTCTTGGTACCAAAGTTCACCTTAGTACGGCCTTCCACCATCAAACGGATGGTCAAGCCGAAAGGACAATTCAAACACTTGAGGATATGCTTAGGGCTTGTGTCTTTGAGCTTATAGGTAGTTGGGATGACCATCTTCCATTGATAGAGTTTGCCTACAACAACAACTATCACCCTAGCATCGATATGACTCCTTTTGAGGCTCTTTATGGGAGACGTTGTAGATCACCAATAGGTTGTTTGAGGTTTACGAGGTGCCTTTGTTGGGACCAGATCTGGTTATAAATGCTCTTGAGAAGGTTAATATAATTAAGGAAAGATTTAGACCAACCCAAAGTCATCAAAAATCCTACGCCGATGTAAGAAGAAGAGACCTAGAATTCCAAATAGGTGATTGGGTTTATTTAAAGGTTTTTGCAATGAAAGGTGTAGTCCATTTTGGAAAGAAGGGGAAGTTGAGCCCAAGGTATATTGGTCCTTATGAGGTGATAGAGAGGGTTGGCAAGGTAGCTTATGAGTTGAAGTTGCCTAGTGAGATGAATTTGATTCATCCGTTATTCCATGTTTCTATGTTGAGAAAGTGTGTTGGTGATCCTAATTCCATCGTGACTCTTGATGTGGTGAGTGTTTTTGAGGATAACTTGACTTATAAAGAGGTTCCGATTCAGATCTTGGATAGGCAAGTAAAGAGATTGAGGAACAAGGAGGTGGCATCCGTTAAGGTCCGTTGGAGGAACCAACAAGTCCAAAGTGCTACTTGGGAGGCCAAAGAGGATATGCAGAATTGGTATCCTTATCTTTTCCACTCTACTCAAGACTAAGGTACTAACACTAAGTCTCCTATGTGATATCAAGTCTTATATGACAGGCCCTATATCATTCATGTGCATTCATGTTTAAGTTGGTAAATTATGATGATTTTACAACTATGTTGAGATTTTGAAAGTGATGTTTAAATGTAATGTTGCATCCATGTTAGGGGCTGATTTTTTCATGATTATTCTTGTCTTGTATATCTCTTCTATATTCGGGAACGAATATTCCCAAGGGGGAGATATTGAAACGACCCCAAAGGTGCCTAAAAACATACCTCGGAAGTGCCCAGAATTTTGTTTTCCATATATCTAAAAATCCGTTTGATATTTCAAAAATTCGACTTCATATTCTTGTCGAAGGGGTCAAAATTAGGGGGACAAGGCTCTAACATCAATTTTAAAGCAAAGGAATCGATTTATAAAATTTTCACTTGATACAATTTCCAGTGAGGGTACGCGACCTCTCCGCGTGTAAATTCAGCACTATTTTTCTTAGTTTGTCCAGAGTTTTCTAAGTGTTGCGCCTAAGTTTTTCCAAATGTGTTTTTACCTATACATAGCCTTATTTTACCTTCATATCACCCTAAACATTAATACTCACCAAGAGACTTAGCCAAATATTTGCTCCTAAATTCAAGTCCCAAACTCTAGACCAATCTTAAGGATTTCATCAAGGATCTCACTCAAGCTTCAAGTCTTCATTTCCAATCTTCTTCAAGGGTTCTCCAAAGTCAAGGTATGTGGTGTTGAACCATTGGTTCCTTCCACCCATGGTGCCTAAACCCTCTTTCTAAGTAATATTTCATGATTTAAAGTTGATTTTTACATGTGGGTCTTGTATATTGAGAAATTCACTGAACAATAACTTTAGTTCATGAAAGTATGGTTGTTTTAGCATGTTTTGAGCTTTAAATCTTGGATTTAATGTTGGATTTGATAAGGGATTTTTATGTGAATGTCTTGGGGGTGTTGCAAGGTGTTGATTGATGGTTTTAATATAGATTTTCTTACATGATTTCATCTCTAAATTGCATAGTCTTTTACCCTCATTCACACCCCCAAGGTGTACGATAAAATGTCCAGTTATGGTTCTTGTGGAATTGAAGGTCCAAAGCATGATATATGATATGAATGATGTTATGATGATGAAATGAGCTTATGTATATGATTATTCCTATATGAAGTATTGCACTTGACCATATGATTAATCCTATATAAAGTGATGCATTAGACCATGCCTAATCTGGGGGGACAAGAGCCCGAGTAACCTATCTAGGGCTTAGTATCTTGGTAATCGAGGTGGGGGTTAGTACTTACCAACCATGTGAAGGGTTCGTACTTTGAAACCCAGATGATAGGCGTGAATTTCATTAACCATGTGAGGGGTACGTACCACACCACCTAGGGTCATGGGGTGTGTCTACCACCATCTTAGCCCAACACAAGGTTGGATAGCTTTCTTGGTCTCATCTTTACATATGATATCTTTTATGAGGTTGAGTTATTTAAGCATGTTTTACTTAGGCATTGCTCTTACATGTCATATTGTTATATTATGCCCATTGCCTATCGTTATGTATTTTGGATATGATACTTATCTCTTGTTGCATTGCACCCCACATACTTAGTACACTCAAATTTACTAATGCATACTCCTGCCTACATGATATCACCGTGTAGGAACCAGTGTCCAAGTTGATCATCCTCCTCATCCACGTGGTTAGATCGGTGCTACTCAAAGCTAATTGGTGAGTCCTCCATTTCGGGGGCCTTAGTCTTTGTTATTCCTATTATGTATTGAGACATTACTTCTTATGTTCTATTTTGACTATGAGTCCCTTCAACCCTTTGAGCGAAATGCGGCAAAAGAAAAGAATCATTAGAACTTTCTCTTATAGTTAAATCACTGCCCTTTGTGCGAGTTCGTCTACTGGAACCCTCGTTTTCACTGTCAATTCCAACAAATATTGAACTCAAAAAGATGGTACTGTACGCACTTTTTTGAAAAGATCGGGCTCGGAATTATTGGAAGAATTCTTAACGTCGGAAGAACAGCTATAACAAAAATTGAGAAAATGTCTCCTTTTAATTGACGATTATCAAAAAAATCAGAAAATGTATTATTCTCATTATGCACATAAGGGAGGAGCCGTATGAGGCAATTAATATTTTTTGGCTGATAGAGGGATCAAATGGTATAGATTTTTTCTTTAGTGATTTTGCCCAATTTGCTATCCGAACTCACCTGGTAGCTTTGTCTTGGCCCCCGCTCTATCTATGTATTAGAGGTGTTTGTTGGACACATTATGTATCTATGTTATGAGCTTGACTTTGACTCTTGATTATGATATTTATGCAATCTACCCTTATTCTTACTCTTTGTGTTTTTATATGCTTTCATGACCAATTATGTGTAATGATAAGTTGAGAGGCTTGATTGGGGTTCCTTCAGGATCTCCATTCACCGTGTTATATCTAGGACCTAGGCTTGGGTCATGACACAAATCATCTAGCATTTAGAGATCTATAGTATGAGGTGGCTATAACTATCCTCCTTGTTCTTCATATCATCAGCCCAGTTTAACATCTTGTTATGGTTATGTAGATCATGGCCATATGATAAGATAGTGCCCTCTTCAAACTAATTCTAAGCGATATCGTACCTATTGAGCGACACCTATTAGACTTTCAACACCTCCAACTAGAGGTCTAGTGCCACCGATCAAGGGGAATAGTTAGGTTTAATCTGGTAGAGGTGGTCGTGCTCTTGGTAGGGGTGCTGGTAATGCAATGATTCAGCTAGGTGGTAGGGGCACATGTCCACTACTCGTTGTTATTCTTTTTCGGGTAGACCTTAGGTAGAGGCCTCAAATGAAGTTGTTTAGGTATTTTCTTAGTTTACATCGTCCTACATCACTGTTGTTTGATCTTTGATCTATTTGTTCATATGTGTCTATATACTTCTTTACTAGGTTTGACTTATTCTGTGATCGTATGTCTGTGTCTGTATATGTTTCTACCCAGGTAGGAGAGCCTTTAATGGTGGATTAGATATATCAATCCTAACTCCATCCCCTTTCCTTGCTTGATCTACAGACTCTGCCTAGGGTCGGGGGCGGAGAGTCTATATCAACTGGACTCATGATTGAGATCTAGCGCACTTTGGATGCTAGCCTGTTTAAGGCAAAGGAGAACTCGATGGCACTTGGATGAGCACCGCACCAGCCAGCTCATATGCCTAAGATGTTCCTACCAGAGCCACTTTCTCAGGTTTTACCCACCACCATTACTGTTACGGCTACAAAGGATAGGCCCCCACAGACTGAGTTTAATATGTAAAACAGCCCCACTACTACTACTCTTGCACCATAGGTCATTCCTACACAGATCGCACACGCCAACATAGTTTATGTGTCCGTGGCCTCCATTTAGGCCATGGCACAGTGACTTACCCACACTGAGTCTCAGTTGACTCAGTTAGTTCAACAGATCAAGCCTTGGGTCCGCCAGGCTATTAAGGAGTGTGAGAGATGCATGCAGGCATTCATGATCACTATTATTTAGGACCGAGTTACAGCTGTGGATGCCCGTATTGATGCTTCTGAGTTGCGGATCCAGCAGAGCCTAAGTACAACAGGCCAGCAGATTTGACATCCCTACAGACGGAGATCCGGCAGCTCTGGGATGACATGATAGCAGCTTTGGCTGCACTGATGGCATTTTCAAAGACTACACCCTTGTGTCTGTGGTGGATTTCTTCGCTCCTGAGGAGCCATTATCGACATCCTTTAGGAAGAGACCCCCCATTAAGGATGATCTCGATGTAGTGAGGTTGCATGAGGGGCTAATAGAGGAGTAGGAGCTAGATATTGTCATGAGACAATTGAGGTAGGAGGAGGAGATACAACAAGATCATGACCTCGAGAGGGTGAGCGGTGCTGGCCCCTCTAGTCATGGTTCTACCACTTAGGAGGCCACTAGGTAGGTTGAGGGTGGCACGACTTAACTAGAGACTGGCGCTTAGGCGCCAATGTATGTTCTTTTTGACCCCATACTTTCTTTTGCATTTTTGGTGTGTATCGGGGATAATACACTGCTTTTTAGATGGAGCGTGGGCAGTTATAGGCCTCAGTGAAGTCTGAGTAGCCTTGGCCTATAACTATCCCTAATTTTGAATCCTACAGGTTTTCTTGCTTGTGTTCTTTTTCCCCATGGACATTTAGTTTCTATTGAACCAGTATGTTTAGAATTTGCAGGTAGTATTGGTAGCATATAGTACTAATATCTATGACATATATATGTTTTTGTGTAAAAAATTATACCCACAAAAATTTTTAGTTAGTTTAGATAGCAAACATGCATGATTAATTGAGTTGATAGTGCTTGTTCTAATAAATGAGGATGTGTTTATATGAAAAGCATGATCTGAGAGTCTGTGTTGATAATGTAATCAGTGCCATGTGTGTTGTGAGCTTACTTTGCCAAATTCATGCATTGTGTTTCAATTCAGAACTTGCCCTGTTACTCTGATTTAGACTATAGGTTAGTTGGTTAGGAAAGGATCTTAGGTCGTTGTTCATAATAGTACACTTATCCTAAATAACCAATTAAATGTATGAAAAATACTTGATCCTAATGTTTGAGCCTTACATGTACCTTTTGTTTGTAAAAACCTAAGTTACCTAGCCTTATAAGATGTAAAATCTTGAAATTGGCCTTTGTCTCTCCTTGAACATTGTGCACCTTGACTGAGGCAAAATGCCTAAGTTGAGGGTAGCTATCAAAAGTGGCCTTGGTTCCTAGGTTTGGGTATTATGCGCCTCGACTCAGTCCAAAAGCCTAAGTTGAGGGTAGCTAGTGTGAGTGTAGACACTAAATGAGGGGAAAATTAGTGATACTTGTAAAAGGAGAAAAAAAGGTGTATTAGGTGCAAGAAAAATGAGTGATGCCTTAGCAATGAGCTAAAATAAAAATGATGTGCAAACACAAGGCAAAAAACTGAAAAATGAGAATAAAGCACCCAGAAAAGCTTGAAATACAAGAAAAGGAGAATGAATAGAAAATAACAATGTTAGTAGGGTAAAATTCCAGAAAATGCAGTGTCAAGGAGGGTCTTTAGTTACTATGTTCCCAAAACATCATACCAAAGCCCCCTGAGCCTACGTTACAAGCTAATAAAGTCCTAAAGTGATCCTGGTCTAAGTAGTCAAAGGTCATAGTCATGAGTATATGGGCAAGCATATGGTATTGAGTATGATATCTTAATGTCTTTTGTGAGAGTGAGTGATTTTGCATAGTCCCAGGATTATACATGAAAACATCATTGATTGAGATATGGGACTTCTTTTCTGTGTGGGCACTTATATTGCATTGTTAACATTAGACTAAGTTGGTGATTGAGGCTTGTTGATAATTACCTTGCTTGTCATAGTTGCATTGTCACATGCAATGAGCTGTGTTGGTTTGCTTACTGGCTATCTAATGTGTTTTGAAAGTTATGTGGGTATCTATGCTTGAGTTTGATGTGATTTATGCCATTAGATTGAGGTTTGTATGTTTCTGTGCTGCTTATGTAGATTAAGTCCGTCACTTGAGGACAAACAATAATTTTAAGTTGAGGGTATTGATATGCTATCAAGATACAACACTTTTGAAGCTTAAAACTTGGAAGTTGTGTGTTCTCAAAGTGATGTTAGTAGATTTGACATGTTTTTATGTTTGTTTTGCAGGATTTCAGGGTTGGCACAACTTTTGGGCAAAGTGTGCAAACGTTGCTGAAGTTGAAGTTCCACGAGACCCTTTGCAGGTTGTAAAGTATTCTACAAGCCGTAAAGCTAGTTTCATGTACATGGACTTTTGAAGTTGAGTCTACGAACAAGCAGATGAGCCGTAGAAGGCTTTACGAGACACACACTTGGTGTCGTGCCCTGAGGATCAGAAGGTGGGGACTTTTTGAAAATTCATAAGATGAAAACCCCTATGGGCCATAGAGGGGTATGGTAGTAGATAGCTCCAGAATTGAAGCAGCAGTCTACGAAAGCCCGATTACGTGGCTGACAACTGTTATACAACCCATAGAGACCCTCGTAGAGCCTGCCGACCCAATTATGCTATTTCATTGTAGTTTTGTATTTTAAACACTATAAATAGGTTTTAGGTTATTTTTCATAGAGTTACAGTAGACAACAGTAGAGAATAGTGGAGGAACGTTAGAGAGATTGAGAAACACTTGTAAAATTTTCTTTCATCTTTGGATTTCAATCTTGTGATTCTTATTAAAGGGTTTGGATTTCTTGTGCTTAATTATCTTGTGTAAGCACTTAATTATATTATTCAAATTTGTAAGTCTTACAATTACACTAACCATGAGTCGCTAATTAGGGTTGGGAGAACCATGAAGAACTAAGGTAAAACCTGATAATTCGTAATTCTTGAAAAGCATGCATGCATATATCAATTAATTTTCTTTGCATTTGAATGCTTTCTAATGGTGGCCAACATTAGAACCTGCCTACTTTTACTAAATGGATCAAGATAGTAATGAATAGGAAAAGAGATTAATTAATAGGATTTGATTGAGTTTCTCGTCTAATCAATCGAACTGGGCCAAGGGGAGGTTGTATTGGAATAATATGTAACAGCTAGTAATGTCACACTGCAAGCATGGACAAAATCACATAGTGAAATTCACCTCTCGCCTGGGACAAAGGCTTTGGTGAACTTAGCTTATCGTTCTACATGCTACAAATGGGAAAGGAATTTGATTATCTGGTGATACTGAGGTAGGGAATTATGGGGAACACAATACCTTAGTTCCTCTTCATATTGTTTTAACACTTGTCTTAGTTTAGGATTGCTTTTCCAGTTATTATAAACCCCCCTCTCCTTTTGGGGAGATAAGTTTGTTAATCAACCCAAATTGCATTGAATTTTTCTAAGTCTACCATATTCCTTGTGGGTTCGACACTATCCTTGGTTAGGTTATATATCTTGACAACAACTACTTTAGCCTAAAAAAGGAGGTCTCACTTGGGCAACATTAGTCGTTTGGAAAATAAGCAATATTTTTGTGTCAGAAGGCCAATTATAACTGGAAAAGACTCTCTAGTAAAGTCCAAGTAAACGACCTCATAACAATTTTCAGATAGTTCCATTAGCTCTAAAATGACCAAATTATGATAGTAGCATGGTTGACACTAGAACCAAGGCTTTTGGTGTGAGTTTAAACCACTTCTAGAAAATTCAGTTTAGAAATGGGCTAAAAGTTTACTTTAGTCGATAACCTTGGAAAACATGTTTGAATGGAAATTCTAATAGCAAGATCAGCTTTAGAACATCAAGTATGGCCTAGAACAACCTTTTGTTTGCTTCCTGGGACTTCCAGATGCGATTTGACACCCTTAGTTCTTTTCACTAAAAGGTGGATATAAGGTTGTGGGACCGACATCATATCAAAATAACCTCCAATGGGAACTTCTTCTGCGCCATTGGATTTGAATTGTATGAATTAGTGAGGTTACATAATTTGTTTGCAAAAATTAGATTTTGAATGAGCCCAAATCATCGAAAAAGAGATTGGATGGTTGCTGAAGTGAGGTGGTGGTATGGCTGAACGACATTATGCCACATGGCTAGCTATGGTGATGCCACGTGGTAATAATATGGTAGTGTGTAGATATACTGCTTATTTCTAAAAGCTTATTCATATATTACTCTTAATATTATACCTCATTTTTAGGTAATTATTCATCCGATTTTAGTGATTCAAAAGGCTAAATCACTTGGAAGTTTGAGAGGAACATCTTGGAATTGTTGGAAATCAACTTTGGCATGTGTTTTTAGGTAAATTTTGCCGTTTTCAAAATTGTATAGCTGAATCCTATCAAAAATTTTTGAAAGAAATAACTCGACCGTTTGTTAATGGAATTTGGTGAAATCTTGGTCTAAGTTAAAGGATTTTCCTAACTTAACATCTGGTATAGTTGGATTCTACTAATTTTATTGTATTTTGAGATGATGAAGAAATTGTTGGAAACATAAGTTTTTTGATAAGAAATGTTTGTTTATGGGCTATTTTCTGTTGATATGATTCTTGTTTTAAGTTCAATTTCTTGCTATATACTCGGGGAGGCATAAACGTCGTTTTATGAGTGTTATGTTGAGATTTCAAATACGGGTCAGATTTTTCTCCATTTAAGTTGCAATTAGCCTTTTCTCACTATTTCTTGATATTTTAGTACCTAAAAAACCACATTAATGTTGTGATCTATCTTTCGATAGTGAAGCAACATTTGGAGGTGATCTAGAAAGGGAAAGCTCATGTGAACTAAGTTAGAGTACTTTTCTTTACCTTCTAGGTAGGCTAGCTTTGCCTATCTCCTAGACTGAGCTGAAACGTGCAATAGTCGCCTAAATATTGTTGGAAGCTGTTGAGTTAAAGGCCATTTATGATAAATTGAGCATGTAATTCCTATTTGAGAACATTAATGACCATTCTATTGTAATAATTGGATTTTGTGTTGTTTGATAGTAAATGAATCTATTAAAGGCAATAACTTTTGAAATGACTCTGTTAAAGGCTATTACTTTGGCAATGAATCTTGTTAAGATTGGGAAGTTTAGAACGAGCACAATAAATGCTAAATGGGTAATTTCACTATTAGACTGGCACATATTGCTATTTGAATACCTATTAAACTTATTAGACTATCTAATACTGAGAAATATGTTTTATCTTGGATACTTGGTTGTATGTTATATTTCTGACCACCTGTTGAGATTCTATGAGGTATCTTGCCTGTCTAATGTATTTTTGGTTCTACAAGTTTACTTGTTGGGACTTTGCTTAGGCTTAGGCTAGTGATGCTCTAGACTTGTATTGTTTAGAGTCGGTGACTGTTATACACACAGTGTGACTTGAGAGGCATAGATCCTTGTAGATCGACTTAGCAGACTTGAGTTTAATAGAGTAGAGTCTCATTTGATTGTTCCTGCATTAGAGTCTCAATTGATTGTTCCAAAGTTAAAGGCTCAGCTGATTGTTCTTGAGTTAGAGGCTTAGTTGATTGTTAGACCATTTGACCATGGCTGACTTCCCCGGCTAGAGGCCAGGTGGGGAAGATCTCTGGTAATGGTTGGGCATAATTTAGGGCATAGAGGCTCAGTACAACTTTGAGGCTATATTTCATTCAAGATGTCATATAGTTCGTTACCAATACCCATACTAATAAATCTGTATAACCTATTTTTGTGCATAGGTATATCTTCTGGGCTTATAGGGGCCTAGTTGGTGTTTAGGCATAAATATTAGGGCCTTACACTTCTGTGCATTTCTATACCTTGACCTCGTCCTTGTTGTTTTTGTGGTACAATCACACGCCATCTGGTTGTGTAGTTAGGTTACTTGAATCTATAGACAATTATGACTTGGCTTTTTGTTTGGCAGACAATGTTCACAGTGCATAGTATAGTTATTCTTACACCATTTACTATATTTGACTCAGTCGGTTGATGATGCTTACTGGGTACCTCATATTGGTACTCACACCACCTTTTCTGCTTCTATTCATGGTACATACTTGAGTATAAGCCACCGTCGCTGACTTTGACCTATCGTTGCCATTCCAGGAGACTTTTGGTGAGTATCAGATGGCTTTTGGGATCTTCTGCAGTCTCCTTCTATCTAGTTGGCTATCTTACTAGCCTATGTATATAGTTTTCGCTTATATTTGTATTATTTAGGGTATGTATATCTTTATTTTTATCTATAGTAGCTCTGTAAAGTTGACTTGTAGGCTCTGTATAGGTAATCTTTGTCTTGTATGGTTGTTGTTTAGCAATAGTGATACATAGTTTGCTAATAGGCCACATTGGTTATTAGGTTGGTTTGCATATAGAAGAGATATAAAAAGTGCCATCATGACCTATAGTGTTGGGTTGAACCAAGTGTAAGGACTCGGACTATGTTAGGCCTTAATGGTACATGGAATTTGGTCCCAAAAAGTTTATGACCAAGGTGACACCACATATGCACCTCCACGGGTTGTGTGACTCATCACTGGCGATGTGGAGGAGCCTTGAGGTGGCCTTTGGCCTTATGTGTAATGTGTTGGCCTTAAGTTGGAGTTCAAGACCAAGGCATTCATCACATGAGTCCCATATGGCTCATGTGACACTTCACTGGCCGTTTGGTGGCTCATGAGAGGAGCCTTGGCCTTGAAGACCACATTTTGGACAAGGCACTTCACATATGAACCCTACATGGGTCGTGTGACCGCTTTACAGGTTGTATGGTGTCCCGTATGGTTGTTGGTCCAAAAATTTTCTAAGTATGGGATCACCATCTCAGAACTTCAATAGTGAAGAATTTTTCTAAGTGAAGCCACGCGGATGGCCACACAATTCGTGTACACGACCCATGGAGCTTCATTAGGGGACCCCTGGAATCTTTTTGACACTCATTTCATTAATGTCATTCTTATAATTTTGGCTATCCGTAAGGGTTGTTTATGACTTTTTAACCTTTCCTAAACCTCTCAAAAGACATATATTCTTCTATTCTTATTCACATTCAATTTATACACTTAGAATTATTCAACACTCTCATCTAAAGACTTCTTTCAAGTAAGCCTTGAAAGATTAGCTTGGAGCTTAATGAAGGGTCTTTTCCTTCGACCAATTTATTCTCATTTCTTCTTGGTTATCTAAGGTATGTGGGATTGATTCATGGTTCCTTTCAACCACGAAGACCCAAACTCTTTTCACACTTTGATTTATGAATTTCAAGTCTACTTTGAATACAGATCTTTTACATTATTGTTTATTTGATTGAATTGTGATATGAGCTATGTTTAATTGTCATTTTAAAAGTGATTTAAGCTCTAGTATGTTGAATTGCATGAATATTATGAAGATTTGAATATGCATTGTCCCTTTAAAGTTTGATCTAAGCATGAGTAATCTAAGTTTTGATTTAAACATGGATTTACTTGTCTTTCATATTATATTATTGATTTAAGTTTATATCTCTATTGTCCATGCTATTCTCATATCATTCATGGCATTTGCATACATGAGCATTGATTTTTATGAAGATTATGAAGTGGGTAAAGCCCAATTATATTTATGAATATGATGTTGATGAACAATATGGTTATGACAAGAATATGATCAGATAAATGTCTATGATATGACTCTTTGATCAACTTCGGGTGTTTGCACCACTTTGATATATGTGAATGGGCTATTCCTATGCATGAAAGTTTGATTTGAAGTAGGATTTGACTTTTAGCGCAAGTATGAATGATTATGAAGAATGTTTGTCTTTTAACCCCAAGCATGCATTTAAATGATTTGAAATGACTTGTGCCTCTTTTGAAAGCATGTATACATACATACATACATACATACATATATATATATATATATATATATATATATATATGTATATGTATGTATATATATATGTATATGTATGTATATATATATGTATATGTATGTATATATACTTGTGGGATGATAACTTAGCATCGAGCAGACTTGTGGGAGGAGGGCTATCTCCAAGGGTCTAGTACCCAAGTACCATAAGTATGTGCCACCATAGGTATTAGATTATGGTAAGCCTTACCAAAATGGAAGTCCCATAAGGTACAATTACAACTTTGATTTCATATGAATGAAAATCCTATTTAAAATGGGAGATCCGTAAGGAAGGTTACTTCTCCAAAATAGGAGATCCGTAAGGAGAAGTATGGTCTATCTTTGGCAAGTAGATCAGCTCTTACCCGGTGTGGGGAAGACATCGAGATTCCAAGTAATAGCTTGTTTGGTCTTATATTTCAGTTGAGGTCTTATCCCTTCTATGTTGAAGTATTAGGACATTGCATGTATCATGGATTTCATGACATATCGATATACTACTCTTCTTCGCTTATATACTTCTTTCTATATATGTGCCCTTGTCATCTAACATTGAATGCAGGTTTAATGAGTTCACATGCATTGCATACCCGCATAGTTAGTACATTCGAACATACTAACACATACTTTTGGCCTACATGATCAAACCATGTAGGGACCAGAGACTATATTCATCCACCGTTTGACGGCTAGTTCAGTGTGAAAGTTGTTGTGGTGAGTCCTATCATCCAAGGGCAAGCCATCATCCATCTATTTTTTTTATGTTGCTTCCGCTTATGTTTATCTACTTTGAGGATGAGCCCGGGAGATATCTTGGCCCTCGTCCTATTCTATGACTTAGAGACATTGTTGGACAATATGTAAACTCTTGTACAGATATGTGTTATGTCTTGCTATTTGGAGATTATGATTATAGCTATCTATTGGACATGGATATTATGATATTTTTTTATGTTATGATGTAGAAATGTTGAAAGTCCTAAGTCCCATTCTACCCCATAGAGTGAGTCATACTTACCCGCCCATTAGTTCTTATGTGTTATATGCTATATGGATCATGCTAATCTCTATCAGGTTTCGTGCTTGTTTGAGTAATAGCAATGAGATTTCCCTTGCCATTCGTTGGTTATTAGCGGCATCCCAAAAACATCCATTTATGGATATTATTATGAGGGCCATGCAGGTCCCCCAGGTGGCGAAGAGCCGACATCGAGGTGCCAAACCTTCCCGCTATGACATCCCTATAGCGTGAGTCCTACTTTCTCACCCCTTATAACAATGTCTTTACTACTTTATTATCCGCTTCCGAACCGATGATGTGAATATGGATACTTTGAGGCTTGTGTGGGGACTCTCGAGTTCCCATTCACTATGTCACTCCTAGATCCTAGGTTCGGGTCGGGACAAGATTGGTATTAGAGAACTAGGTTTATAAATGATCCTCGGAGGAGAACATGTCGTGTCGAGTAGAGTCCTATTAATGGGTGTGAAGAGCACCATACCTATGAGTGGGAGGCTATGATGGCATTCTAGGAATTGTCTCACTTCTTCATGTCTTATGTTCGTGTTTTAGACAATGTACTAAGGCTTCCTAATTGTAATGATGTCCTTGATACATTACAAAAGATGTCTGCATGAAGAGCTCCTCTACCAAGGCAGGCCCTGGTTCAGGAGGACCAAGTTCATCAAGAGCCTACGGGAGAGCCGGTCACTCATGGTGAATTTCGTACTGTTGTTGCCATGCTTGCGGAAGTGGTGACCACCCAGGCTAGACATGCTAATCTTCTTCCTCGTGCTCCCACTCTGACTGCTAGAGTGAGAGATTTTACCCAGATGAATCCTCTATATTCTTAGGTAGATTACATCTTTGGCTTTTATTAGTTATTGTTAGTTATCATTATGCCTAGCTGCTAGGACAGGTACTTCGTGTTTGATTGGCTTGCCTGTAGGCGGGATTTGACAAGCACTACCATGACCTAAAAGGTTGGGTCATGAAACTTAAATACTCAGTTCGTGTGATCCATAAAAGTTGCAGGTGCATTAGTTAAATAAAAAGGCATATCAAGAAATAAAAAATACAAATAATAGGTTTGGAAGGTAATCTTCAAAATGTCACAATCAAAAAGGGTCTAACCTTGACATGGTGAATGAGGAACCAAAAGGCAACTTACCCAAGATTCTTAGCATTCATCAAACATTTCATAGGTGTCATACATAATTAGCAAAAACTAATAGGAAATGAGACCTAAGGGAAAACCAAGCATAACAAGAAGTACTAACTCACAATCATCCCATATATGCCTAATAATCTCTTACTCTAGACTTGGGTCAAGGCTAAGACATGTCCCTAGATCACCCTCAATGAGAGTGAAAAAGAAGAATAAAGAACGTTTTAAAGTCTCATTACAACTCAAGCTTGAAAGAAATAGGATATTTCCCCGACACTAGAGGACTCACAAACACCAGTCTTTAATCAAATCGATGGGTATCCACGTGTAGGAGGAGGAATAGCATTGGTCCCTAGATAATGAGATCATATAGGTAAAATTATGCATTACTACTTTTAATGTACTAAGTATGTGTGATTCAATACAATGAAGAAGCTATGATATCATAATAGGCAACATGCATAATATAACAAGGGAATAAAGGCAAAAGAGATGATGGTTGATTCAATGCAATTTAAATCATGATTGATGTAATATAAACATCAAAAATGAACATATATATATATATATATATACACATATGTCAGAGGAGACCATAACTGATATGTAAGACCATGCGAGGTGTAACATGAAATCTAACATAATCCCCTACGTGACTAGGGGAGACTACTTGCTAGGTAAAACTTTGTCCACTTGTACATTCTTTATTATTTAATCGTTTGGGGTTTTGGATTCGCTAGCCTACAAGGTCTCCTACTGTGGAACATACTTAATGAGACAGGAGGTTGTTACTAAGATTCCCTTACCGAGTCTCATCTTAAGCACCCTTCAGTGCAAGTCAAATCCCATGGAATATTAATAAACATAATCATATGCATATATATTCAAAAGTTTTGAAAACATAACTTCATTGTAATAGGAATAGCTCATTAAAACCTTTGTGATTCATTAAAGTGAGAATAGTCCTTTGACGCGAAGGATCCTTCATTGCTGTAAGAATTGCCTTTTTTCCATCATTCATGTATTCATAAAAGGGC
Source organism: Solanum medicagineum (assembly GCA_026153255.1). Classification (NCBI taxonomy): domain Eukaryota; kingdom Viridiplantae; phylum Streptophyta; class Magnoliopsida; order Solanales; family Solanaceae; genus Solanum; species Solanum medicagineum. The sequence goes on along the minus strand of JAPFFP010077668.1, from coordinate 34,529 downwards.
TTCCACTATCTTTCATATCTTTCATGAACATTTAATGGAATCCCTTATCATTTAAAACATACTTCATTAGGACATAGTGTAAAACTAGGTGGGTGCAATGCATTTAAACTTTAAATCATCTGTTAGAGGACCATGCATAAATATTCATAGAGTTCACCAATTCGGATGATTCATAAAACAACCCATATGATATTTCAAAACCCTTGTTAGCATGTCATAAATATCTTGTACGTTATCAACCTGTCATAATATAATATGGTAAAATACATTATATGAATGTATATACATCATGATACAAGCATGTGGATAAATACCATAAAACTCATGAAATTCTCATAACTTGAAACTATATAGATAAATATAAATACTTGGACTTCATGGGTCGAAGGAACCGATTAATGTAACTCACATACCTTGATTGAAAACTTATGGGAGAAACCTGAGACTGGAGGACAAGATCTTGAAACCCAAATTTCTTGCCTCTAATGAAATCTTGAGGGTTGAGAGCCTTGAGAGATTTTGGAGTGAACTTAGAGTTGGGGGAGAATGATAGTTTAACCTTAGGGTTTGGGGCAGATATAGGAATACTTAGGCCTTAAATGACATTGTTTTGGACTTAGGATGTGATGAATATTGACGTTGTACTCATCTAGGGTCTAAATTGTACATAAAAAGTGTCCTTATGCCCTATTTTGTGATGTAAACTACATGAATTGTTGTCTTTTTTATCAAGGTAAATATTGGAGAACACTTGGGACACAAAAATGTAAAAGAAGGTCGAAAAAGAGATAACAAGGAAGTATTAGACGCTGAGCATCACAAAAAGGTACTTGGCAAGTCGCCAAAGTACCCAAACCTCACCAAATAATCACCCAACAAGAGGAAATTCAATTGGAAAAAGGTGAGCTACAAAAATGATTTAGCGAGTTGCCAACACAGTTGGCAACCTCAATACAGATCACATAATAGGTCATTAAATTGGCTTGGAGGCATTGGCTAGAGGGTGAACTCAGGCTCCAAATGTTAAATTGCCAATCAACTTGGCAAGACATAGCTCGCCAAAATTTTACTTCAAGACTAGTCAAGAAGACTAGTCTGTAAGCTGAAAGGATGCTATGCGAGTCATCAACTTAATCAGCAAGGTCAACTAATATCGCAAATTGGAATTTCAAGGAAGATACTTAGTTTATTTCATACAGAGTATAAAATGTTCAGTGGCCGACAAAATAAATGAGAGAGTACAAGAGTTTTAGTTTTAGTTTTTTAGAGTACTACATTGTTCTAGAGTAAGGAGTACAATTGTTTATTTGATACAGAGAAACTTTTCTTTTCTTAGAGAGAGGGAGAGAGAGAGAGAGAGAGAGAGAGAGAGAGAGAGAGAGCGAGAGAGAGAGAGAGCGTTTTAAAAAGCATGTGTTGATTTCTTCTAATTTCTAGAGCTAAAAGATAATTTCAATAGAAGAAAATTTTTCTAGTAATTTACCTATTCTTTAATTTATGATTAGTTGAAAACCCCAATACTTTTAGAGGGATAATATAGACCATACTGTAGTAATTAGCCTTTGGGTGCTTGATTTTGCTTTGGTTATCAATGAATTCTTATAGGTTTTATTATTTAATCATGTTTTAAATATGGATTGAGGTTGCAAACTCTGTCCTAGCCTGGGATCTTCATATATACCGGAGAGGGTTGCATGAGTTGAGGTTAAATGATGAATAGCCATTAATGCATCGAATTAACGAAATTCCCTTAGAGATTTGGGAGTTTCGCTAAGGTTGAGGTGTTATGCATTGAACCCATGTGGCTTGAGAAATTTATTGTGGAATGTTGATCTTGAGTTTGAGAGAAACATGATCAAATATTAGATCCACCTACCCTACTCATGTAGATCATCATCTCTTGAGTATTTTATAACAAGCATGTCAATTACTACTTGTATGTCTGTTTATCTTCTCTAAAAGTTACTTAAACTCTCTTATTCTTTGCTATTATTATATAGTTGTAGTGATAATTTCTCTTGAACTTTACTTTTAGATTATTATTTGCTTCTATGTAATGTTTGCTCATGCTACAAAAGATTAAAGCACCAATGTTACTTCTTGAATTGAATTCTAACATGAGCATTTCTCTGTGGTTCGACCCTGATTCGTAGTTAGTTAATACACATTTAATGATCACCAACATTCAAAATTGTGAAAAGTGTGTATGGATGCGTTACTTACTTAATATCCATCAAAATGGTGTTGTCATTGGGGAAATGACATTTAATTTCTTTGAGGAAGTGCTTTGGTGATTTAGTTCTTAGTAGTTCGAGTTTGTTTACTATCCTTTTGGTTCTTTTTGCTAATTATTAAGTGAAGACATGAGTGTAGTTGGAAGCATCGCTAGTTCAAATGTAGGGCAGCATAATGACATTACTAACCTTGATGACATTCCAGATGTCAGCATAGCTAGATTAAATGTGGTGGGCAGTGTTGGTTGGTGCAATATGATTGCAACCATCTAAAGGAAATGCAGTATTTCATGTCACCGGAACCATGTTGCAGCTTTTACAAATAAAAGGTTTCTATGCTGGGTGATCAAATGAGGACCCTCCTGACACATAAGAAACTTTTTGGATGTGTGCATCCCATTCACATTCAAGAATGTATCTCAAAAGTCTACCCTCTTTTGGTTGTTTCCATTCTCGTTAAGTGGAGAAGCTTCAAAATGGTTGGCCGAACTTCCGACCGAATCGATCACTTCTTGGGATGAGCTAAGAGATGCTTTTATTGAGAGATAAATTGAGGTATAGCATCCAAAACTTCAAAAGAGTTTAGGGAGAATTGATTCATATGACTTGGATTCATTTCCAAAAAATCTTGTTACAATGCACAAAGAATGGAGTGCCTGACCATTTGCTTCTCTAATATTTCTATAGAAGTCTTGATATGGTTAACAAGATCGTTGCAGATAATTTGGTCCATGGTGGTTTAGTGAAGTAAACATTTGCTAGAGCAACTGAGTGATTGGATGAAATGAGAAAGAGTGATAGAGCTTGGTATATGAGGGATGATATGATTACACCTCTCACCCTGGGGCTGACAAAAGAGCAAATAAAAAAGAACCAAGAACAAGATAAGTATATGGTGAAAATGATGACGCAGCTTGATCTCTTGACAAAACATGTTATAGGGGTTCCTAAAGTAATTAATGATATTGGAATGAGTGAAAACTTATCCCAAGAGGTTGCGGTGTATGACAAAGATCAGTTATTGTATCAAATGAGTGCTTATCGCTCAAATTTTCAAAGGCAAAATGCCAACCGAGGATGGAATCAAGGAGGTGAGTGGAGATACTGTGGTTTAAATTGAAGAAAGTAAGAGGCTAAAAGATAGCGTTATGTATCTCAAGGAGATGAAGGATGACTGATCTGAAACACTATCGGACCGAGGACATGTTGTCTCGAACTTTGAACAAAAATGAAGGTTCTGATAAGGTGCTTAAGGAGATGAAGGGTGACTTCTAAGAATTAAACCAAGTGGTCACATCATATTCAGCCACTAATAAACAACTTTATCTCAATTGGGGGAAATCTCCTCTCAACTGAATCAAAGACCACAAGGAGGTCTTTGATTGACACCATTTTAAATCCATAGAAAGACCATACTTATGTCAATGTTTGAGTGATGTGTAGCTAAGTTGTGCCATGATGTTAACTAAAGAGCTTCTTAGGAGGAAACCCAAGTTTAGTTTCTAATTTTTAGTACTTTCTTATTGTTTTGTTGTTTATAGTTGGGAGTTGAGTATGTGTCGAAGAAAAAGAGGTAAAGTATGGATAAATTGGGGAGTAGGAATGAAGATTTATGATCTGCCGATATGGTTGGTGATAGCCTAACCAAGTTTATGGTCGAATCCACCAAAGGTAATATGGTAGAGCTAGAGTAATTTCAAGAAAGTTGAATGAATTAACCTACTTATCTCCTGATAAAGGGGAGGGGGGAGTTTTGCAGTTTGTAGAAAGTAAACCTAAACTAGAGCAAGTGTTGTGAAACAAGTGAGAAGAGCAACTACAGTATTATGTTCCCCATGATTGCCTAACTCTGTATTACCAGATAATCGTAACCCTTTCTAGTGTGTAGCATACAGAATAGTAAGTTAAGTCTACCAAACCCTTTGATCCAAGCGAGAGGTAAATTTCAGTACGTGATTTGATCTATCTCCACAATGTGACATTACTAACCCTTATCTATTTTTCCCATACAACCGCCCCTTGATCAAGTTTGGTTGATTAGATAAGAAAAAAATCAACTGAATCCTGTTAATTAATCTCTTTTCTCATTTATTACCACCTTAATCCGGTCAATAGCAACTTGGAAAGTTCTAACGTTGCTCACCATTAAAAAGCAATCAAAATGAAGAGAATTAATTAATATATGCATGCACACTTTCCAAGAATTATGGTAATTTGGTTTTACCTTGTTAGCGCTTCATGGTTCCCACAACCCTAGTTGCGGATTTAACTATACATAATCATTGCAGATGCAAGAATCATGATATGGAATAACAGAATTAATCACTTACAAAGATGAATATAAGTACAAGAAATCCCAAACTCTACACAAGAAATCACAAAGTATTGATTAAAATCACAAAGTTATGTTTCTAGACACTTCTCTCTTTGTTTCTGGTTGATTTTCTTCGTTCTCTACCAAAAATATACTAAAAACATCTATATATAATAATTAAAATACAAGTCCAAAATAAAATAGGAAAATTGGATTCGGTTCTACAGCTCGTACCTGGGCATCTAGTCTTCAATCTTTAAAAATGGACATAGCTTCTACAAGACCTTTCTATAGGTCGTACTCAGACTTACAACCAGTATAGGGTTTCGTCTGATGACTTTCCAGAAAATCCCGAAATCTGATCCTCAAGGCACGAAATCTCATCCATGAACCGTACAAAATTCCATGGCTCATCTGACAGTTCATGAATGTAACTTCAGAAAATAGGTCCTTCACTAGATCTTGACCACGACACAACTCTACGGCTCGTGAAAATTTCCAAGGCCCATAGAGTGCTTCGTACATCACCAAAAATACAACAACTACAATGCTTAGCCCAAACTCTTACCAAATCTTGTAATCCTAAAAAACAAACACAAAAACACATCAAACCTACTAACATCACTTTGAGAACACAAAAAATTTCAAGTTTCAGGTATCAAAAGTGTTGTATTTTTGCAGGACATTAGCACGCTCAGCTTAAAATTGTTCTATATAAGCAATATAGTAACACAGACCTCCATATAATGACACACATCATCTCCAAATGAAACACACATACCCACACTACTCTCAACGCATATCAAATAGCTATCAGACCAACCAATGTAGACCAATAGATATGACAGTGCAACTATGACAAACAAAGTAACCACAAATAGGAAACAATCACTAAAAAAGCCTATAATAAACAGTATAATGTAAGTGCCCTCACAAAAAGAAGTCTCATATCCTACAATCGATAGTATTTTTAATTCGATGCTTGGGACTAAGAAAAATCACTCACACTCTCAACAAATATTTAAATATCATGCTCAATACCATATGCTTGCCCCTATACTCATAACTGTGACCTTCAACTACTTGGACTAGGATCACTATAAAATTTTCTTGACTTGTAGCATAGGCTCAAGGGGCTTTGGTATGATATTTTGGGAACATAGTGACTAATGGCCTTCCTTGACACTGCGTTATTCTAGACTTTTGCCCTACCAACACTGTCATTTTTAAACCATTCTCCCTTTCTCCTATTTCAAACTTTTTCGGGTGCCTTACTAGTGTGCTGTCAAAATACAACACATTTGATGTACTGCACTTTTTATGGTTTTTATGTGTTTTTGTATTATTATTGCAGAAAAGGTAGGTTGGCATGATTTTGGGAGAAAGTTGCAGATTTTGCTGAAGTGCAGGACATACGAGCCTGCCTACGAGTCATAGCCCAAGCTACGAGTCGTACTGTGATCTCATAGTAATGAACAGTGACCAAAAATCAGAAATCTACTAAGTGGAGGTCAGCCCTACGAAGCCACTCTACAAGTTATAGGTCTCCCTACAACTCATATAGATGTGTTTGTAGCAAGAAACAGAGAGCCAAAATTATTGATCAAGAACTGAAGGCGTAGACTACGAGAGGAGAAACGAATCGTATAAGTGGGTTCGTAGCAAGAAACAGAGAGCAAAAATTTTGGGCTACGACTCATACCTGTAGGTCGTAATAGTCAAGTCCAAAATGCAAAATTCCTGATACAAGACCTCGATTACGATTCGAAGGTCACCCTACTAGTCGTACTTGTGCAACGTACCTGCTGCCAGCTGTCTTTTCTGCTTAATTTTTAGGGTTAAACTGTAAATACTATAAATACTTTATATTAGGGTTTATTTGGAATCTAGACTTGAATCTTGAAAAGAGCACTTTGAATATTCTCTAGGATATCTTTAGGGTTTAGAGTAGATTTTAATCTTTTTATTAGAAAACCCACTTTTGGGGAATGCAAATCTTACATTGTATTCACTCTCTATCTATCAAAAGCTTATGGTTTGCAACTTGTGGTGGTATTGTTGTTTATTACTTTGGGTAAAATTCTCAACTTTGTCTTTCATTTGCATTCTTGTTGATTTTTCCTTCGCCAGGAGTAGCTAAGCACCCACAACTTGGGGTTGTGGGAACCATGGGTAGTTGACTTGAAATAACCTAGACTTTTTGCATTTATTTGAAAGGAATTTTGCATGTATTGTTTATTTCCCTTCATTTTGATTGTTGTTTGGTGGTGGCCAACACCAAACCCCGTCTACTATCACCATCCTGACCAAGGTATTGACGAATAGGAAAAGGGAAGTAAATGTCAGGATTTGATTGATGTGTTCTCGTCTAATCAACTAAGCCTTACCAGGGGAGGTTGACGGATAATGGGTAATAGTTAGTTGGCACACCATGGTTTCCAACCACGTGCCATGGTGAAATTCAATCTTTACCTTTACAAGAGGGCTGGAAGAACCTAAGTTACCGTCCTGCATGTGAATTCTCAATTAGAGTTGTGTTGTCTAGGGTAATTGAGTCAACGAACCATGGGGAGTACATTTCCCAAGTTGTCCCCAAATTTGAGTGTTTTCCTTGCATAATAGCATAGTGTTTACTATTACTTTTGTTCTTAAATCGCAACCGCCCTTTAGGGATTTTAGTTATTGATGCTCGAAATTATTAATAGTAAATTCTTGTAGCCAATCCCTGTATTCCCTGTGGATTCGACCTTAACCTTCGGTTAGGTTAATTGCTGATAGCGACCACTTTCTTATTGGAGCGTGAACATCAGATTACTTACTCTCATTTTAAGCTCATTGCCTTCTATTTTCATATTCTTTTTCTTTTTGGCTCATTGTTTAGGCATCTATTATTTTTTCTTGCACCTATAGCACATTTCTTTTGTTTTTGCATATCACTATCTTCCTTCCCATTTTGTATGATTACCCTGACACCGGACATTCTCAATTTAGGCCCAATTTCCAACCTATGAAACTAGGGCCACTCTTTGGTAGCAATCCTCAACTTATGGTTTTTTCCTCAGTCAAGGTGCACAATATTCAGAGAAGGACGAGGGCCTATTTAGGATTTAACTACTTCAGTTTTTACAAGGAAAAGGGCATATGCAAGGCTCAAACATTAGGATCAAGGGATACATTATACGTTTTGTTGGTCATTTATGCTATGTGGACTAATATGAACAATGGCTTAAGATCCTCTCTTAACCAACTAGCCTACAGTCTAAGTCAGAGTAACCGGACCAATTCTGAATTGAAACACATTATAAGAACTAAGCAAAGAAACCCCACACACATATGACACTTATTACACTATCAATACAGGCAGTCACATTTTCTTCATAATTAGACCTCACTTATCAGAACAAGCACTGTCAATCATCAATATCGCATGGTTGTTATGAAGACTACCTAACAAAATTTTAATGGGTAAAATAATTCAGAAAAAACTAACATATTCCATGGACTTCAGTACTATATGCTACTAATGCTACCTACACATCCTAAACGTGCCGGTTCCACTGATAATAAATGTCCTTAGGGAAAAAAAATAGACAAGAAAACCCCTCGAACTCAAAATTTGGGATAGTTATAGGCCATAGTTACTCAAACTTGACTGAGGCCTATAACTACCCACACCCTATTGAAAAGATTTTACATTATGCTCAATTCAAAAAATATAATAAAATCAAAGCACAGGGGTAAAAATAACATATCTGGGTGCCTTAGGGCCAGTCGCTGGCTAAGTTTGACCACCCTCAACCTTCCTTATGGTCTCCTTAGTAGTAGCAGCCTTCCTGAAGGGTCCAACACCCCTCATCCTCTTTATCTCACGCGTCTTTCGGGCCTCCTCATCTTGTATGGAGTGTAACCATTCAAGCTCAAACTACTCCTCCTCTGTCATCCTCGCCTCTCACCTTCCAGTATCTGGATTATAAGTGCATGGCTGCTTTATAGTATGGGGCCACTTCTAGAGGGAAGGGAGTGGTGTATGCTCAGGAGCAAACAAATCCACAACCACATCAGTGGGATTGGCTGGTGGAAGCACAATCGGTGCTACTACTACTGCCCTCATCTCAGATTGAACCTACTAGATCTTTTTCCGAATAGCTATCAAATTTACAGACTGGGGTGAGTGAGGCTCTGCTCTATTGAATAGCAACCACATTATGCATCTGCATACGTGCCTCAGCCTCTGAGATGGCCTGGTAAACCCAAGGATAAATTTGTTGTAGCAATTGAGCCAATTGGAACTCAATGCGTGTCTGCCTCTGCAGCAGGGCCTGAATAGACGCCGTTGACACATATATTATGCCAAAGGGTGCTTACTGTACAGGAACGACCTCCGGTATAATATTGGTGGTAGTGAACCCCCCTCTTTATATCAGCCTCAATCTTCGAAGGCCCCACAAGAGTGGGAGTAGTAGTGATGGAAGAGGATGGAGGCTCAAATGGTGGTACTACATCGAACATCTTTGGCATCGGGACAAATGGTATGGTTCTCATCGAAGAGCCACCGAATTCTCATCATCCTTTAATAGCCTGGCATCCGATGTTCTCTGAACCTCGACCAGAGAGTCCAAGTGGTGAAGAATCTCCACCCCGATCGCTATACAAAGCCGATATATCAAGCACAGGAAGGGGATGGAGGTGGACCGCTTCAGGGCAGCCTATGAATCTTCTTCGCAATCAGGTGTTATCTCATAGCCAACCAATATGCTGGCAGCCAATACCGCACGGTCCGATATCAAGGTGCTATCTACATACATAGCTAGATCCGTGATCTCACCACAGCCCAGCAAAATTTGTCGGTAAAGCTAAAGGACGCAATCATTATAGGCGCTGATGACGTATTTACCAACTTAGGGTCCTGGCCCTACACAGCAATATGGTCGGCTATTTATCTCATCAAAGCGGCCTTGCGGGCCAAATCTCTTATCAAGACCTTATCCTACTATACCCTACTCTGTGCTCAAACTCAACAGTAGTCCTAGGGGCCTGGTACTCAGGACCAAACAGCATGTGGTAGATGGTGGCCTCTGATATGTCAATTTGTACAGTCTTTAACTTCATGTGTCTTAACTGGGGTTGAGTGAGGGGTATCCTTTGATCACGCCCTAGTTACACCTCTCTTTTGAGGATAAAGCGGTCGTCATCAAATATAAAACCTAACCAAGGTTAGGGTCGAATCCCACAGAGAATACAAAGACTGACAACGAATCCACCAATGCACAATTCAAGTGATTAACAACTCAATTCCCCGAAGGGGGGGGGGGGTTTGTAATGTTCAACAGGCAAATAAACTAAACTATCACAAGAGACAATCAATAATGGAGAGCAACCATGATTCATCAACTCAATATCCTCAGGTAACCCAATTCTTTAATAGAGTATAGCATAAGGATGGTAATTTAAGTTCACCAAGACCTTTGGTCAAAGGTGAGAGGTGAATTTCACTATGTGACTTGGCCCATTCCATAGTGTGAAATACTAACCATTACCTATAGTCCCAGTCAACCTCCCCTTGGCCTAGTTCGATTGATTAGATGACAACACATCATCGAATCCTGTTAATCAATCTCTTTCCTATTCATTACCACCCAGATTAAGAAGATAACACTAGGCAGGTTCTAATGTTGGCTACCACTAGAAAACATGCAAAACGAAGAGAAATGATCAATACATGAAAAATACCCATTCAAAGAATTGCAAATTATCCGGGTTTACATGGTTAGATCTTCAGGTTCCCACAACCCAAAGTTGTGGATTTAGCTATTCATGCTATGGGTAGATGGAAAAGTTATGAATTGAGAAAATATAATTAAGCACTTACCCAATTTAATTAACAAATAAGCAAATCCGAAATTAACTGAGAATCACAAGATTTGAAGATCCAATTAATTCACAAGTGTCTTCTCCTCCAAAATTGAGGTCTCCAAGTACAAAACCCTAAAAATACTTTCTAATGACGTTCTCTACTGTACTCCCATGAAAAATAACCTAAAAAGTACTATTTATAGTATTTTCAGTTAAGTCCTAAAAAATAGAAAAACTAGTCGGCGACTTTCTGTGAAAGGTCCTTACAACTCGTAAAGTGATATATGAGTCATAATTGGGGTCTTGTATTAAGCTTCTTGAATCTTGGACTTTACTGCTATAAATCCACTTTACGAGTTGTAGATGATTCACGAGTCATATTGCACACTCGAATACTTCATATGCATCAACTGGTCCTTCACTGGTAATCTTCACGAAACCTCTCTATACGACTCGTAGAGTGATCTACAACTCATATAGAGGTCTCGTATAGTTGAACTTCAGAAATCATACTTCATAGGAAATTGTCATGAAACTCTTCTCTACGACTCGTAGAATGATGTACGATCCACAGAGGCTCTTGTAAGTTACCAAAAATTAGAAAAGTCTACAATTTTTCTCCAAAGTCATGCCAACCTGCTTTCCTGCAAAACTAAACACAAAAACACATAAAACTCATAAATATCGCTTTGAGAACACACAAAATCCTAAGTTTTAAGCATCAAATGTGGTGTATTTTGACAGCATATCAACACCACCAACTTAAAATTGTTGTTTGTCCTCAACCGACGACTCAATCTATATAGATAATACAGCAACACACCGACCTCAACTCCATGACATACATCATACATAATTCAAACTCATGTACCCTCACCAACTTTTCAAAACAAGATTAGATAGCTATTTAGCAAACCAAAGCACACTGGTGCATTTGATAACACATCTATTACAGTCCACAATCACTGAACAAGTCAAATGCTAATAATGCAATGCAAGTGCTCTCACAGAAAGAAGTCTCATTTTTTACACTCAATGATGATTACAAACTTAGCTTTGGGACTGTGCAAAAATACTCACCCTCACAAAAGATATTCATGCATAATGACTGATACCATAGGCTTGCCCCTATACTCATGATTCAAACCTTCAACGAACTGGACTAGGATAACTATAGGACTTTCTACACTAGTAACGTATGCTCAATGGGCTTTGTTATGTTATTTTTGAAAAATAGTGACTAAAAGTCATCCTTGAACTACGTTTTTCATCACTTTCACATCAACTCTAATATTTTCACCTTATTCTCCCTTTTTCCACATTCAAGCTTTTTCGGGTATTTTCTTCTCATTTTTACACTTCATTTTGCTTTCTACGCTCAATATAAGATATATTTTTTTCTTACACCTGGTACATGATTTTCTTTTTTTGCTCCTCATCCCAACTCACCACCTTATTTTTGTGATTTTACCCCTACACCAGCCATCCTCAACTTAGACTTTTAGAGTGTATTGAAGTACACAATATCTATTCCTCGAACCAGGGCCACTTTTTGTAGCCACTCTCAACTTAAGCTTTTTGCCTCAATCAAGGTTAACAATGCTCAAGGATAGACCAGAGCCAATCTCAAGGTTTTTCACTAGACAAGGTTAGACTAATTAGGAGTTTTTGAAAAAATTGGTGTATGTAAGACTCAAATATTTGGAACAAGGGATAAAACTTCTTAGGCTAGAGTCGACTAATTAAAGAACAAAGGCCTAAGATCACTTCCTAATCCATTTAACCTACAATCTAACATAGAGTAACAAGGTAAGTTCTGAATTAGCGCAAAATGCATGAATCTAGAAAAATAAGCTCACACTCACATAGCATTGCATATATTATCAACAAGAGACTCACAGATCATGCTTCATGTCTCAATTACCTTTACTTATCAGAACAAATATTGTTAGACACTCAAACATGCTTGGTTGCCATTTAACTACTAATCAAAATTTTTGATGGGTACCAATTTTCAAAACATAACACAAAAATATGCTATATGCCATAAATATTAGTACTATATGCTACACATAGTATCTAGACATCCTAAACATGCCGGTTCAATAGAAATTAAATATCCACAAGGAAAAAACCACAGGCAAGAAAACTTCGGGACTAAAATTTGGGGTAATTATAGATCATAAGTTACTCAGACTTCACTGAGGCCCATAACTACCCATACCTCATCGAAAAGATTCTGCATTGTCCCCAATGCACAAAATCAAGCAAAAATAGAATAAGTAGGGGTCAAAAACATACCTTTGCGCCTAAGTACCAATTTGTAGCTGCGTCTGGCCTTCCCCCTCCTACAGGGCAGTCTCCTCAGCTGTAGTACTCTATCAGGAGGGGCCAATACCCCTTAATTGATCCTCCTTTTAAGCACGTCTCATCTACGCTTCATGCCTCGACACTCTCAAGGTACACTCGAGATCCTCCTCCTCATCCTTATTGTCCTCTAAAAACTTTGCACGTATATTCCAATCATCTGCTTCCGCATCCGTGCAAGGTCTCTTCCTGAGGGAAATCTGTGTAGGCTTCGCAGAGGTAATAAATCAAACAACGGCATCAGACATGTAATTATGATGTCATGTTATCCCTGATCCTCTCAATAGCTTGATGTACGGGTGACAAATCTGAAGGCGGGGCCTCGACTAACCTCTTCTGTACCTGCTTCTCAAAAGCATCGATGCGGGCGTCCATTCTAGAAACACGCTCCTAAATAGTAGAGATGGTGTACATTCGGCTTCACTCCTCAGAGTCTACAATAGCCTATCGGACCCAGGGCCTAAGCTGCTAAATATGCTGAGATAATTGGGCCTCAACATATGATAATCGTTACACCATGGCATAAATAGAAGAGGTAGACACATAGGCCATGCCCGTTGTTGAAGGTTGTGAAGTGGTGGCCTCTGGTGAAGGAGTAGTTATAGTAGGCCTCTCTCAATATTGACTGCCTCGGGCTACTAGGGTCTCTCATCAGTAGTAGCAGCAACAGTGGTAGTGGCGGTAGTTGTCGAACCCTCAGGTGGTGGCTGTGGGATAAACACCTCTAGTATAAGAGGAGGTTGTGCCCACTGAAGTGCCACTGAGTTCTCATCAGCCTTTATCAGGCTGGGCTCTAAGGTATGCTGGGTCTCAACTAGCTGGTCCAGCTAGCGCAAAATCTCCACCCTCGACTCCATACAGAGTCTGTATATCAAAATTAGAAACAGTATAGAGGTGCCTCTCTTCAATGCTGACTCATGTACCTGCTCTGCTATAAGTCGGGCCCAATTAATGTTGTAGCCAACCAAGATGCTGGCAACCAATACCATATGCTCTAACATAAGTGTGTTATACGCCAAGGTCTGTCGGATACGTGATCTGACAACAGCGTACCAAAACTTGGCAGGAAAAGAGAGTGAAGCCTTAATAATCGAATCTGTGTCGGTGGTGAGACAAGAAAGCTCCAGACCCTGCCGCCTGCAATGTCACTGCCACCCATCTCAGAAATGAGTCCATTGTACTGGATCCTTCTAATCAATGAGTTCCTAGCCTGCCCCAACCTGTGATAGAACTCTGTTGTGTACCTGGGTGCACGGTACTCGGGACCAAAAGGCATATGACGGATCGTCACCTCAAAAATATCGACCCATCAACCTCTCACCCATACCTTTGTCAATCTGCACTGAGTGATAGGTCTCTTCCCCTTGGGAAGAATGCGCTGAATCATGGCTATGTAAGATGTACAAAACACCCATACCAGAATTGGGGAGTATCGTCCAAGTGACTCTGTTAGCCATGTGAGCCCATAACGTATCATCATGTCCTTCAAAATTGGGACACGGCTAAGTCCATCACCTATGACATTGGGCTCCTCATATATAGAACGGTTAGGCTTACTCCACCCCTTCGGTTGCATGCCCTCTAATAATATAGCCTTCATACCCTCGACGCAACCACCGGTGAGTAATGGCATCCGGTGCTGATGAAGAAGATGGTGCGACGAAGGACTCAACATCTCCTGTCCTCAGAGCCCTCCTCAGAACTGGACTCCTTTGCTGATTGTGCCATCTGGGGCATGTCACTCCTAATCTCCTCACTAACTTCCTCTTCAGACTGGGAAGGGCTATCAGCCTGAGCCTAAGTACACGCAACTTTGGCTATAGCTGCTCTTGTCTGTGGTGCCTCAGCTTCAAGGTCTGAAGAGACATCATGGATTTCTAGTGGCCCACTCAGCTGAGGGGTCAATTCGTTATCAGTAGGCTCATCAGTGCGTATCCTCCTAAAGGCCTCAATCTTCGAGCGATTTCGTTTCGGAGCCATAATACCTGAAAATTAGACATAAACAAACCATAATTAGCCCAACAATCCGGAAATAAAAAGGAAAAACTTATCTAAGTCAGTTGCAAAAAGGGTCTACGAGGGCCCCTTTATGAGTTGTAGTGAATACTATGAGCCGTAAAGCGCTCTTGTAGACTAGTTCTTCAGAACAATAATGGTCACTGAAAAATTGTATGAGACCTAGGTATAGCTCATAAGTTCGTTTACGAGTCCTACATTGGGTTCGTAGAAAATTCCAAAGAGTTATTGAAACCCTGGCAGGGATCCATGAGACCTATCTACGAGTCGTAAAGTGATGTATGACTCGTAGAAGGTCTCGTTTGATAAATACTCAGAGTATCAAGTTTCTAGACTTTCCCATGAGGGACAATTATGACTTGTAGATTGATCTACAATTCGTTAAAGACTCTCGTGAATAAGAAATCTCAGAGACTTAATATTCCTAAATCCATCACACTGACCCTAGAAACATTTTTAACACTTAAATCTACTAGCATCGAAGCAAGAATACAAGTACCCAATCATGATAAGCACATTACAACTAATACCCACGATAATTTCAACATAAGAACACCCCATTGAAAATAATTTAGCATTAATATCCTATTATTTCAATCTTCCCTAGTTCTTTCAAATGATCGTGCACCTATGGTGTCACCCGCAATTCACAAGCAACAATCACTCAATGATAATCAAGCAAACTTGGGGGATAATTCAATAGGCACAACAATTATCAATCTCGAAGCTAAATGTCCCCAATTTTCGGAATCCATTGAGCAATTCAATCAAGAGTAACCCTAATTTCACTTTCCCTATTCACATTCACCAAGAATTTCTTGCTTAAATATCAAGCCCATCACAATTATCACATCAAACAATTAAGAACCAAGAAAATTTAAAGGTTAAGAGTAAACAGAACTTACCAATAATAGTGATGAACTTGAAGAAGAGAGAAGGTGAAAATTCACAAAACCCTAAGTGTAGCCGGAAAACTTACCAAAAAAGAGGTACTGGTGATCGGAAATTGATCAAAATTTAGAAGGAAAAGGGAAATATTGGAGATCTCGGTCAATTAGGTCAAAAGAGGGGTCAAAATAATTTGACTCCTCTTTTATACCTTTACTGGGTCAACGGTTAAAATTACTGGGTTTGGGTCTACGAGACCCGAATTATGAGTCGTAGATGGATCTACGACTCATAAATCATGATTTCGTAGATCCCTCAACACTTAGAAAAAATTAGAAACTTACCTGAGATCCACGAACCCCATTCATGACTCGTAGTTTTATCGACGAGTCATAAAGTTGGCTCAGGGGTAGAGTGCATAATAATCCTGAGCACTAGAAATCTCTATGAGATGGGGTTATGAGTCATAAAATGCAATACGACTCATGAGCCCAGCCGTAGAAACTGCACTTGATGAACTTCAGCAAAATCTGCTGCCTTAGTCTTTTAGCTGCATACACTTCATAAAATTCACTTGCACCCTATATGCAACCAACCTAATATTAAAAATAGCAATCAAAATACAATCAAAAAACTATCTAAGAATCCAAAAATTGAAAATAAACTCAAAACTAAGCTAAAAAATCAACAATCCTTGGGTTTCTCCGAAGTAGCGCACGATTTATTGTTGTGGCATGACTTAGACAAATTGGGTACTAGACTTCACCAATTGCCCAACCCTCACTCCTTAGCTCATCCGGATGCTTCATGAACTGACGGATGTCAAAGATAACTTCTTCATCATTCAATCTAAACATGAGTTGGCCAGATTCCATATCCACTAGAGCTCGTCCAGTGGCTAGGAATGGTCTTCCCAAGATAATTGGAACTTCAAAATCAACCTCACAGTCTAAAATGACAAAGTTTGTAGGGAATATGAATTTCTCCACTTTAACCAACACATCATAGAGTATCCCTATAGGCTTCTTCACAGTTTGATCGCCATTAACAATCATATGTTAGTAGGGGTAGGGGCTCCTAATCTAAGCTTCTTAGAGACCGAAAGAGGCATCAAACTGATACTACCACCCAAGCACATAATGCCTTTGCGAACTCTACATCTTCTATAGTCCAAGGTATAGTGAAAGCACCTGGATCTTCATGCTTTTGAACCAAGAACTTAGTAGTGATAGCACTACAATGTTGAAGCTCTTGAGAAAGCTCTTGACTCACTGTACGCTTTTTGGTAACAAACTCTTTCATATACTTTGCATATCCTGGCATTTTCTCCAAAGCTTTAATAAGAGAGATGTTGATGGATAGTTGCTTAAGCATAGAGAAAAAGTTTTTGAACTTTCATTCCTTCTCCCTCTTTTTGATTCTTTAAGGGAAAGAAGGAGGAGGCTTTGGGACGGGCTTATACCTTTGTGGTGGTTGAGCTGCTTCACTAAGCCCATCCTTGACACAATCATCTCCTTCAACTACATCCTTATCTGTCAACTATCTTCTCACGAACATCTTCTACCTCAACTAGCATAAGAGGATCAATGGTGCTCTTACCATCCCTAGTAGTAGCCGTCATACATTCCCTTCATTCTTTGGATCTTGAACTGTGTTGCTAGGCAATGTACCCTTTTGACATTGATTCAACTAAGTTAACACTTGACCAGATTATTGCTCAAGCTATTTAATAGCCACATAATTAGACTCTATCTTTTGATTAATGCTTGAAATATCAGATTTCATGCCCCTTAAAGTTTTATCTTGTGCTTCAGCCTTCTTCAACAAAAGATCAAACATCTCCTCAATTCAAGAATTGCTTGTACTAGCATCTCGGTTATGTGGTGGATTTTATGGACCATTTCTGAAACCATCTCTTCAAACCCAATCAACTTCTAGACCCCTATTCCTCTCATAATAACTACCTCAATCGTCTCTATAAGCTCCATCTCTACCATAGTTCCGACCTTGGCTTCCTTGACCTTGGCACCGATAGTCCTAATTGGACTTTTGGGCGTTGGTACAGAAACCCCTCGTCTGATCATTCACAAAGTAAGCATCCTTCTAAAAGTAAGACTCCTCATACATAAGTGCACATAGAGGTTGATGAACTACTGCATTCACTTTTTCCTGATTCTGCTTGATCACTATATCCATGCTTATGCGAAGCTGAGCAAGTTGTTGCATAATCTCCTCATTGATCTTGGCTTGCTTTGAACCAACATTGACAGCACATGAACTCCTCATAGAAGCTCTATCTCATTGTCCCCATGCACAATTTATCTTGAGCACTTGCTTCACATGTTCGGCAATCCTTAGAAATGGTTGATTTAAAATAATTCCCCCGTAATCGTGTCAGCACAGGCTTGACTATTATCATCAAGGGCACAGTAGAAGATCTCCACCAAGGCATCACCAACTATCTTGTGGTCAGGGATGCTCCTCAAACACTTAGTATACCACTCCCATGTAGTGCTAATTGAATCACCAGTAAGTTGCTCAAATTTGTTGATCTTATCCTTTGACTTGAGCTTCTTCGATCTTGGGAAGTACCTCCCTAAAAAGGCCTTCTGCAAATCTGCCCAACTAGTGATTGAACTCTGTGGGAGCTCAGATAGCCATAACACAACATTTTCCTTAAGAGACAATAAGGAAACCATGAAGTCCCATAGCATCTATAGACAGATTATGTATCCCCATGACACTCTTACAAAAAAATGTCACATTGTGCAAGGGGCTATGTAGATACTCTGATGGTAAGCCCGTGCAAATAGCCCACGGTTCTACAGAACCTGAAGTAACCCACTAGAAACTGTGAACTTTGTGCCAGCCGGTAGGGTGGCAACATAATAGCTCCGAGATCCATAGCCATATGGTTCAACCTATACTAATTCCAGCGGTAAGCACTGTCATTGAAATCCCGAGGCTGTAGAATATTCTCCAAAGGAGGTGGGATTTCATTCCAATCATCATCATTTATATTCTGACTCAAGGCTGCATTACCCACGATGTTAGCATTTTCTTGAGCCATTCTTCTTGTAATTATTTGGATCTCTAGATCAAGTGGAGTTAAGGGATTACCTTGACTCCTAGTGTTGGGCATACTCTACTAGTATACCCTGTAAAGAAACAAAAACAAAAAAAAAACAAAAGTAAAATACAAGGGAAATTAGGATTAATATTTGAATTACAATTACTAGTGAATTCAATTAAGTCTAGCCATATTCTCTGGCAATGACGCTACAATCTTTGATCACGTCCAAGTTACACCTCTATTTCGAGGATAAAGTGTTCGTTGTCAAAGATACAACCTAGAGTCAAATCCCACAGAGAATATAGAGACTCGGAACGAAATCACCAATACAAAATTCAAGTAATTAACAACTTAATTCCCCGAAGGGGGGGTTGCCTATCGAAAGAGACAATCAATAATGGAGAGCAACTGAGGTATTGTGTTCCCCATGATTCACCAACTCAATATCCCTGGGTAACCCAATTCTCGGCTAGAGTATAGCATACAAGACAATAATTTAAGTTCACGAAGCCCTTTGATTAAAGGTGAAAGGTGAATTTCACTATGTGACTTGGTCCATATCCATTATGTCCAATACTAACCATTACCCATACTCCGAGTTAACCTGCCCTTGGCCATATTCGGTTGATTAGACGAGAACACATTATCAAATTCTGTTAATCAATCTCTTTTCCTATTCATCGCCACCTAAATCAGGAAGGTAACACTAGGAAGGTTCTAATGTTGTCCACCACAAGAAAGCATGCAAAACTAAGGGAATTCGTAAATACATACAAATACCCATTTAAAGAATTGCAAATTATCCGGGTTTATTTGGTTAGATCTTCATGGGTCCTACAAACCCATGATGTAGATTTAGCTACTTATACTATGGGTAGATGAAGAAATTATGAACTGAGAAAAACATAATTAAACACTTACCCAATTGAATTAACGAATAAGCAGATCCAAAATTAATTGAGAATCACAACATTTGAAGATCCAATTAATTCACAAGTGTCTTCTCCTCCAAAATTGAGGTCTTTAAGTACAAAACCCTAAAAGTACTTCAAATGATGTTCTCTACTATACTCCCATGAAAAATAACCTAAAAAGTACTATTTATAGTATTCACAATTAAGTCCTAAAACATCAAAAAATTGGTCGGCGACTTTCTACAAAAGGTCCTTACGACTCATAAAGTGATATGTGAGTCGTAATAGGGGTCTCATATTTAGCTTGTTGAATCTTGAACTTCACTGCCTTGAATCCACTTTATGATTTGTAGACTGATTCATGACTCGTATTACACTCTTGTAGACTTCATCTGCATCAACTGGTCCTTCACTAGAAATCTTCACGAAACCTCTCTATATTACTCGTAGAGTGATCTACGACTTGTATAAATGTCTCGTATAACTGAACTTCAGAAATCATACTTCACTGGAATTTGTCAAGGAAACCTTCTTTAGGACTCATAGAATGCTCTATGATACGTAGAGGCTCTCATAAGTCACCAAAAACCAGAAAATTTTGCAATTTTACCTGAAAGTCATGCCAATTTACTTTTCTATAGAACTAAACACAAAAACACATAAAAACCATAAATGTCACATTGAGAACACACAAAATTCTATGTTTTAAGCATCAAATGTGTAGTATTTTGATAGCACATCATCTTCCACTTAGGGAGAGACTCTAGGATGGTGGCGGCGTAGCATGCAAAGAACTTTTGAACTATTGGTTGGGAGTACTTCCTCGACATTGATACCAACCACTGGAGTTTGTATCGTGCAATGGTATCATGTAGTCCGACGATAATGTCTAGTTGTGAGGTAATGATCCAGGGCTCCTTAAAAATGGAGCAGGCTGGTCAACCTCACTTATCCTGCTATACGTCATCTCAGTAGATCTGTTGCATGCCCTGTATGCACCACCTATTAGATAATGCATCCAAAAGTGAGGATGGTGCTCAATGTACTGATGAAGACTCATACTTCAACTCCTCTCCATATTCGGAGTTGGATCCCTCTCTGGAGGGAGTCATTTGTGTTGAACTTCTCTCCTTGTCACTTCCCTTGTCAAATTGGGAAAGGAAGACCATGATAGCTTGAGTTTGGGGTTGCTCCATCTATCTAGCAATAGCTTGTGTCTATGGTCGCTTGCTGCCCACATCAAGATAGACACCAAGGTCCTCTAAAGATCCACTAGCCTCAAAGTTTCCCTAGGCATCTGAGGACTCATCTTGTAACCGCCGCTACGTGGCTTGTATCTCACTCTTCCTTGCTTTTGGGGCCATGGTACCTGAAATGAACATATTTAACGTTATGATTGGCCCCACAAGTACAGGAATGAAAAGCAAGAAATCATCAGCACTGGTGATAGAAGAATCTATGAAGGCACGTTTATGGTCCATAGTTAAAACTACAAGCCATAAAAACCCTTCATAGACGGTAGTGTACAGTCAACTTAGTTATTGGAACTGCATCTATGAGACCAGGTATGACTCATAAAACATTCTACGAGTCATAGGCCGAGTCGCAAATGTAATTCCAAGCTTGAACTTTTGAAGGCATCACCCTATGAGACCTGTCTACTAGCCATAGACTAAACTATGACCTATAGAATGTCTCATCTGATGGAGTATTAGAAACCCCAAGCTACTAGATATTCTCATGAGGGGTAGCTACGGCTCATGGACTATTCCGCGAGTCATAGAAGACCCTAGTCGTGTGAAGATTCCAGTGGCTTAGGTTTTCTAAGCCCATCAAATGGGTCCCAAAATAAGATGAACAGAGTACAATCATTATATTTAGCACCGTAGCAAGATTATTTATGTACCTACATAATCCTAACAAATTACCCAATGCCCCACATATGATGATTATACACTACCCGATCAATGTCATGTTATACATTCACACCACAATCCAACAACCGATTGATAATTATAAATTATGCACATACATGCAATCACATGTTGTTTTTGAAATAATGGTTTCTGTGTACTTCTAATGACATGTGACTACATAATTTTCACATAACAACATTCAAACATGACTTGGACACATACACATCCTGGCATTTACATCATTCAAAGTAATGACAACTACTCAATCAAGGTTAAACACATGATATATCACATACAAGGGCAACACATAATTCGAACACATTAACATCAAAATACCATACCCATCAATAATTCTAATCTAATGATATCAATTTTGGTAATACAAGAAAATTAGAGCCAAGAACTTACTGAATTTGGATCACAAGATTGAAAAAATTGAAAGAGATAACCTGAATGGCCAAAACCTTAGGCGCCAAAGTATTATTGGAAAGTCATTGAAAAAAGTGGATGGTGGTTGGAGTAGTAGGGTTGGAGAAGGGGTCGGGGTATTTTTGGGAATTTTTGTGAGAATAAGGGGTAAATTGATTTACCCCTCTTTTAATATATTGATCAAGTCGTGCGGAAGTTGGGCCCAGGCCCTATGAAACCTTAACTATGGGCCATAGAAATTTCTATAGTCCGTTGAACTTGGTCTCGTGGAATGCCAAAGCCCAAATTTGGGAAGTTGGCTTCATGGACCCATCTATGGGTCATAGATGGACATATGTCTCGTAGATTGGGTCGTAGAAGCCCACAACACTTAGACAATTTTAGGAGACTTACCTGAGGTCCACGAGCCCCATTCGTGGCCTATAGTTTTATCTATGACCATAAAGTTGGCTCGTGAACTGGTGTGCACACTATTTCTGCTCACTAGAAGTGTTCTATGAGTTAGTGTACGGGTCGTGGTGTGAACCATGGCTCGTAGAACCAATCGTAGAAGAACTTTTTGGTGCTTATTCAGCCCTAGATGGCTGACTTGGTCATGTACCTGCATATCTTTCAATAAACACATTACTATATTATATGTCATTAGTCCAGAGTCCAAAAATTATGACAAAAATGCTAAAATTAAACTACTTACAAGTCTAAAAAGCTAAAAATAAAACAAAACTAATACTATCACATGAAATATTTTGGGTTTCCTCCCAAGTAGTGCCTGATTTATTGTCACATTGTCACAGAATGACTTAGACAACTTGTTACTCAAACTTCACCAAGTGCCCAGACTTCCATATTCAAGTCATCGGTCCTCTTCATTGACTGACAAATGTTGAAGACGACTTCTTCATCATTCAATTGAAACTTGAGTTGGCTTGATTCCATATCCACTAGTGCTCGCCCAGGGACTAGGAAGGGCCTTGCCAAGGAGCCTTCCCAAGATGATTAAGACTTCAAAGTTGACTTCACAATCAAGGATCACAAAGTCCGTAGGGAATACGAATTTCTCCACTTTGACAAGGATGTCATATAATATCCCCACATGCTTCTTTACCATTATGTTCGCCATCAACAATTGCATGCTCGTCAGGGTAGGGGCTCCCAAACCTAGCTTCTTGAACACCTCAAGAGGCATCAGATTGATGCTGGCACCTAGATGATATAATGCACTTACAAACTCAACATCTCCAATGGTGCAGGGTATGGTGAAAGCTTCGGGACCTTCTCGCTTCTACACTAAGGACGTTGTTGCTATTACACTGCAATGTTGAAGCTCTTGAGAGAGCTCTTGGCTCATAATATGCTTCTTTATGACCAAGTCCTTTGTGTACTTTGCATACCTATGCATCTTCTCCAATGCTTCAATGAGATGAATGTTGACGGAGAGTTATTTCAGTATGGAGATAAAAGTGCTGAATTTACCTTCTTCCTCCTTCTTTTTGAGTCTTTGAGGGGAAAGAAGAGGAGGTCTAGGAATGGGTTTCAACTTCTGTGGTGTCACCGCTACATCACTCACCCTGTCCTCATCACGAGCATCTCTAGTCTCTACATCATACATAGTCTCAATAGACAAAATCAATTCATGGTATAAGCTAGAAATAGATAGTTATGCATAATCAATCAACATTTCATAAAACTCCAACATAATTCATTCTCATACTTCATAAAAAGAAACACACATAGGTAATACAACATGAATGATTCAATTTTCAGAAAAAGGAAGATTGGGCTCCATGGGTGAAAGGAACCAATGGATGAAACCCACATACCTCAAACTTGGGTTTTCTTGAGATGAGCTTGAAGAGAACTTTGAGCTTGAAGAAAATCCTTGAGTTCCAAAGTTAGGCTTGAAATCCTTGAAATTTGAATCGAAATTTTCATATATTGTTGGAGTGGTTTTAGAGAGGGTTTTTGAGTGATATAGAGTTGAAAAATAACTAAGTATATGCATTTTGACGCATAAGTTGGCATGGGGCTTTGACCCCAATGCCCTTGGCCAAAATAATGAAAATAAGGAAAAAACTAACACTACTCCACGATGGGTTCATGTCAGGGAACCATCGCTCACAGCTACTGTTTTCGAAAAAAATTTATGAAAATTATTTTTTGCTACTGGTCTTCTAAATTCTGGGTTATACCCATTCCTCACTCAATTTTGCCCATTGATCAAGAATATTAAGTCGAATTTGAAATCACGCATAGATTTTGAGATATATAAAAATTATGATTATGGGCATTCCGAAGCACATTTTTGGGGCATTTCACCTTGCCCTTGGTCCTGTCATAGTAGGCTTCTCAATTACTATCTCTGAAAGTGCCATCCCTGTTGAAGTCCGATCTTTGTTTCCACGACCTTAGAGCCAATAGTCCTGATTGGACCCTAGGACGTTAGTTCGGAAACCCACCATCTAATTAGTGATGAAGCAAGTGTCCTCCTCATAGTATGGCTCCTCTTACATGGGTGTTCGTGAAGGCTGATGAGTGACTACATTCACATGTTCTTGATTTTGCTTTATCAATAACTCTACGTTGGTACTAATTCAAGAAAGCTCTTGCATCATATCCTCATTTGTCTTTGCTTGCACAGAACTAGTACTGACTACGAATGAGCTCTTAGTTGTTGATTTATCTCATGGCCACTATGCATGATTTGTCTTGACCGCTTTCTCAAATCTTTCAGCAATCACCGAAAATGGACGATTTAGAAATGAGCCTCCCATGATGGTGTCAGCAACAACTTGGCATCATCCATGATCTTATGGTCACGGACACTCCTCAGGCTCTTTGTGAACCTCTCCCACGTGGTGTTGATCGAACCACTAGGAAATTACTTGAAGTTGTTGATCTGGTCCTTCAATTTCAGCTTCTTTGACCTTAGAGAGAACCTCTCTAAAAAGGCCTTCTGCAGTTCTACCTAATTGGTGATTGAACTCTAGCACAGATAATCACAGCATTGCATTGTCTGTTAGAGATAATGGGAAGACACGGAGCCCAATGGTATCCATAGATAGGCTTTGACTTTCCATCATGCTCTTACATATGAGAGAAACAGTATGTAGATAGTTATGCAGATCCTCTGATGCCAGACCTGTGAACAATCCACAATTCTGTAGAATTTAAAGTAACCTATTCAAAACAATTAACTTTGTGTCATCTGGTAGTGGAGGTAACACAATAGCTCCAGTGACATCAATCACATAGGATCAAGCCGATATTGATTTCATGTGTGAGTCGTTGCTTGACGAACCAATCGTGGTGGGTTAACATCCTCAAGCAGAGGTGGGTTATTATAATTGTTTTGGTTTAGTTCCACATTCACTGCATCATTTGCAGCATTGTTCACATTGTTTTGGGCCATTCTTCTCAGCATCTTCTGGATCTTAGGGTCAAACAAAGTCAAGGGTCTGCCTCGACTACGAGTATTATGCATACACTACACTTGCACGCTGAAACAAATCAAAAACAACAAAAAAATCTAAAATGAGGAAAATAAATATTAACTTGCGAATAGCTCAAATTAGACTAGTTAAACAGTATTCTCTCTCTAAAATGCTCTCTAGAAAAACTACACTGCCAGCCTCATAGGAATGGCACGTGAGGTGCCTCCGCGGAGTGGCAGGCCGTCAGATCAAGTTCCCCAGGTGCACCTTGACGTGGTGTATCTTCCCCAACATGACACACGCATAGATTCATCCCTCAGCTTTGGAAAATCGCACCTCAGTCAAGCGATCACCGTCGCGGTTTCAAAAGTAGAACTATCAAGGGCTCGCGCAATTATTTCCCTTATTAATTTGGGATAGATTCGTGTAGTTCCAAGGGGTGGATATGATTCAAGATCTAAGGATCTACCTATGGTAAAAAATTCAGCTCAGTCTATCATGTCAATCCCTAGTTTTGATCAAGCGAATTTTGCGAGAATCGCCCCTAAATCACCATAGGTGTGCCTTTAGACTCGACCTACTTCCAAGGTGTTTTGTGACTAGCACCTACCAGAATCGATTCTCCAGATGTTGTGGCACCTATAGGAGTTTTTAGGGCCAATTCCACTAGTGGGATTGACGGCGGGGACATTTCTGGCGACGGGGATAGAGTTCCGGCAAAATTTGTGGGTCAAGATATATGTCTTTCGAATCCTTGGAACATGGTGGATCTCTCAGTAGCAAAAGCCCTAAAAAATTTAATGATTCGATTTTATCTCATTTGAGTATTAGGTTTTCCCACGCCCAGAATTTGTCTCAGATGTAATTACTGGGTAAAAAGCCTATATTAATCAACGCCTTAATGACTTGACCCCCATTGGTGAGGTTAATGTTGATCAAAGGCTTATTCAATTGATTGATCCTGATGAGCACCTTTCAGATGCCACAAATTCTAAGGATCATGTTCAAGGTCTGAAGGGTGATCAAGGTTCTCAGCAATTACATGGCAAGAAGGTTGTCAATTCTCCTATGGTTGGGGGAAGTGTTCATTCGCAGGCAATTATGGAACAGGAAGCTAAAAAAAATTTGAAAATAGGCAGGTGGTTGGCATGAAGGATCCTAATAATCATGCTTGGAATTCTAATAAGTTTCCTTGTTCAAAAACTCTTACTCAGGTTGCTAATGGTACATCTGTTGTTATGCCTAGTTCAAATGCTGCTAATAATAACGAGGTGAAGAAAAGGAACTGTTTTAGACAGGTTCACACTAGGCAAGTTCCTAATCACTCTGTGGCCCTTAGAATCTCCTCTAATTTTGATATTGTTCAGCCTAATAAGCATAGGGATACCCCTCCTAATGATAGAGAGAGTAACAAAGATGAAATGGCTAAGAGCAATCCTGTGAATGTTAAAGCTAACAAATAGCCTAGTAAGCCTTCTCCCACTAATGTGATTCAATCCTTCTCTACTAGGCTTAGGATGAACCAAGCTAGGAATGAAGTGTCTGTTTCCATCTCACCTCCTAAGATAACAACCAAGCAGGGTCACCCAACTATTATTTTCAAAAAGGAGGAGTTTATGGGTAAGTTAGCTGACAGGTGTAGATACACTTTGGTTGGTAAGTTCTCCAATACCATGCCAAGGATGGATGTTATCAAAAGAAGCTTTATTGCCCAGACACAACTTATTTAAGGAGTGAAAATAGCTCACTTTAACTCCACGCACATCTATATTGATCTTAATAATGAAGCTAACCACATTACTGTCTGGACCAAGCAGAAGATGTATATAGAGGGACGATTGATGAAGCTGCAATTATGGACCCCTACTTTTAAGCCTGAAGAAGATACCCCTATTATACCTATCTAGGTGACCCTTTCTAAGCTTCCTTGGAATTGCTATTACATGGAAGTTCTCTCTGCTCTTTTATCCCCTATATGTAAGGCCTTATACCCAGATTCTGCTTCTATTCAGAAGGCCATGGGTAATGTTGCTAAAGTGGGGTGTAAATGGACATCACCAAGGAGAGGCATCATCATGTGTGGTTGGGCTTTGATGAGGGGTACATCTCAATTGGCAAATGGCAACTGATCCAATATAAAGACATTCCTGATTATTACTTTCATTGTAGGCACCAGGAGCATACTGTTGCAAATTGTATGATCAAAAAAAGGGAAGATGAAGCTAAAAGAAGAAAAGAAGAAGAAACTAATGCTAAGTCTGTGTAGGAATTGAGGACAAAAAATAACGTTGGTCAGAAACAAGGGGTCCAACAACATGCTCAGCAGACTGACAAGAGTAAGGGTACAAGGAAAACTACTCCAAGAGAGGACCAATGGCAAATGCAGAAGAAGAAATCAAGCAAAAGAAGAAATGATCTGACAGTGCACGCTAATCAGCATAATAGAGAAGAAGCACCATCTCAGCAACAACCTACTATGACCCCAAGTATTGACAAAACATCCCTTGAGAAGGATGCTGATCCTTGTGCTAAGGATCAATTCCCCACCCTGTTTTTTCCCAGGAACAATGATGATATTATACTGCATTCCCAAACCCCCTTGTGATTATTGTTGACTCTACTATTGTAGCTAATGGAAGGAGGTTGGTGAGGCAGAAAGAACCTATTAACTTGCAGGAAGGGATCCTATGGGGGGGCTATGTCTCATGTTTTGTATGGGGATCATCATAATACTGACACCACTGAGACAGACTAGTAGAAAAGTAAAGAAGATTCAGTTTCACTCCAAACTTCCAAGACTTATCGAAACCATCAGAAAGGGGTATGGCCTAAGATTTGGGGTCTATTGCTAGTTTTAGTGGTACTAAAAGCAAGAATAAGCCCAATAAGAAAAGAAGAGATGCATTGAAGAAAAAACTTGCAGAGCCTCAGGCGGTTGATAATGCTCCATTGACTGTTGATGTGAATACTTAAGAGACAAGGAACAACCAGCAAGCTGAAATCTACAACAAATTCATTTTGGTGGATGACTAGAATCCCATGGTTATTACTCCTCTTAGAGTTCAACTTAACACTTCTTTTATTGGGGAATCTCCAGATGTTTAGAAACCTATTCACCCTCAATTCATATCATATTTTTCCTAATAGTTTAGAAAAGGACAATGATAAATATGTTGTTGTCCATTCTAAAGATGAAGTTGATAAGGATAACCTGCCACTAAACGATGAAAATGAGGATGATGCTTTGAGTGAGCACCTGATTAGGGCCTTTAGTCCTTCCCATGATGTTGATTTGCAGGAAGAAATTCAGCAAGTTTCTTAGAGCAGGGGCTATCTCTCAGGGTAATGAACCAGACCAAGGAACAAGGCAAGAAGACCAACATCAAACATCCTGCCACCTCAGGCAGGCCAAAAACTAGGCTCTTTACCTCCAAGTCATCCCAATGATTAATATAATTATTTAGAATGCTGGGGCTATTTAATACCCATGGAGCAATGGAAAGGATTCAATCTCTCAAAATTATTCACCACCTCTCTATTATTGTTATTCTGGAACCTTTTGCCAATAACTCTCATTTGTTGAGTTATAGGAACTATTAGTCTATGGAATAGGCAATCTGTAATTCAAATGGTAAGATTTGGGTGTTTTGGGGTAATGATATGAACTGCAAGGTGCTTGAAAATGATGAACAACAAGTCACTTGTGAAATCTAACATGCTCAGCTTTCTCACAAATTCATCACTATTTTTGTTTATGCCAAGTGCAGGGATCAACTCAGAAAACCATTGTGGGATGTGTTGCTGCAGTTGTCCAGTAGCCACAGTGATATTTCCTACTGTTCTGTAGGTGATTTCAATGTTATTACTGCTACTGAGGAGACAAAAGGTGGCATTCCTTATAATATGAAGAAAAGTTTGGAGTCCATTGGTGTTATTGAAGGTTGTGGACTTATAGACTTGGGGATTTGCTGGACCTAAATATACTTGGTGTAATAATAGGGTCCCCTTGTTCAGGATTTGGAAGAGACTAGATAGGGACATGGTTAATGAAAAGTGGTTGGAAGTCATGCCTCTCACCACTATCATCCACCTCCCCTCTGTGGGTTCTGACCATTGTCCCTTATTGATAGAGATGTCTACTAGAGTTGATAATATAGTTAAATACTTCAGATTCTTACACCGTTAGGCAGATCAACCTGAGTTCATAGACATTGTGCAAAGTTGTTGAGAGGGACCTGTCAATTGGAATGCCATGTAGGTATTCCATCAGAAATGGTAGTATTATCTAATACCCTTAGTAAATGGTGTAGATGTCACTTTTGGGGATATTAATGCTAAGGTGAAGGACCATGAGGAGAGGATTAGAACTGCTGAGGATGAGTTGATTAGAAACAATACTGATGAGAATCGAATCACTCTTCATAGACTGAATGCTGAGTATATCAGGTTTTTGAAATAGGAGGAGTCTGTTCTCAAACAAAAGTCATAGTTACATTGGTTTAAGGAGGGGGATTTCAACACTAAACATTTTATTAAGGGGAGAAAAAGAAAGCTTTTCATTCACCAAGTACAAATGGTAAAGGGGAATGGATTCAGGGGGTGATGAAATAGATGGATGCTACTTGCAGACATTTCCAACAGAAGTTTACTGGTGAGGACAAGCTTATTAAATAAGAAGTGCTCAATTGAATCCCTAGCATAGTCACTCAGGAACAGAATGAGGTATTGTAAAGAATGACAGATCTTGATAAGGTGAAACAAGTTGTTTTCTCTTTGAGTCCACATTTAGCAGTAGGGCTAGATAGGTTGAATGGTAGGTTCTTTTAGGTTTGCTGGAGCATTATTAATTAGGAATTGTTGACTGTGGCTCAAGCCTTTTCCTGTGGTTAGCTTTTGCCAAAGTATTTCACTCATGCATGCATGATTTTGCTTCCTTAGATCAGCATCCCGACAAGTTATCAAAATACAGACCCATCTTATTAAGTAATTTTGTCAACAAAGATATATCCAAATTGTTATGTCTCAGATTAGATTCCATTCTACCTTACCTGATTTTCTTGAATCAATTAGGATTTGTGAAAGATAGAAGCATCTCATAGAACATTATGCTTGCTCAGGAATTAATCATCAAATTAAGAAGCCTGTTATAGGTAGTAATGTTGTGATAAAGTTTGACATGACTAAAGCCTATGATAGGGTTTCTTGGTCTTACATCTGTTTGGTTTAGAGGAGAATGGGATTTGGGGAGATGTTTATTAATATGGTGTAGAGGATCATGTCCAACAACAGGTATTCGAATTATTATTAATTGGGCCAGATATGGATTTTTTCACTCTACTAGAGGTTTAAAACAAGGTGATCCCTTGTCCCCTGCTCTTTTTATCATTGGTGCTGAAGTGCTTTCCAGGTTGCTTAATGGGTTGTATCAGAAAACAAATTTTCATGGTTTCTACATGGAAAAGAAAGGTCCCCAAATCAATCATCTAAGCTTTGCTGATGATATTATCGTTTTCACATCTGGGAGAAGTAAATCCCTTAAAGTGATTATGAAAATGTTATCTACTTATGAGAATGTGCCAGGCCAACTTATTAATAAAAGAAAGAGTTACTTCATAATCCCTGAGAATGCTTTCAGAAGTACTGCTGAAAGAGTGAAGAGGATCTCTAGTTTTGTGCAGAAAAAGGATCCATTTACCTATTTAGGTTGTCTTAACTACATTGGAAGACAAAGAGTAATTGTTTTTCTGATATGGTTTCCAAAGTGGTGGCTAGAATCTCAGGGTGGCAGTCAAGGATCCTGAGTTTCGGTGGCAAAGCAACTTTGTTCAAGCATGTGCTACAATCTCTTCCAATTCACTTATTGTCAGCTATGTCTCCTCCTTCTACTACACTAAAGCAGATTTAGAGTTTGTTTGCATACCTTTTCTGGGGTTGGTTTAAGCAAAAAAAGAAATACCACCGGTCTTCTTGGAAAAACCTTAGCTTTCCTTATGATGAAGGAGGCATAGGGGTGAGAATGGTTACTGATGTTTGCAAATCATTCCACTATAAACATTGGTAGACTTTTAGATCTAAGACTACTTTCTAGGTTGCTTTCATAAGAGCAAAGTATTGTCAAAGGTCTAATCCTATGTGTAAAAAATTGGACACTAATGAATCCCTAGTGTGGAAGTGCATAATGCAAAACAAGCATAAAGTTGAATCTAATATTCACCGGAAACTCAATTTCGGCAATTGTTCCTTCTGGTGGGATGACTGGTTGAGTTTCGAGCCTTTATCTAATTACAATAAAGTGAGTAACAGGTTTAACATCTCTACTGTGTCCAGCTTTCTTTAGAATGGTGAATGGGATGTAGATATGGTCACTAATATATCACCTCCTCAACACATACCACTATCTTAGCAACCCAATTACAACTACAACAGGGAGTACCATATCAGACCATGTGGAAGTTGAATGCTGATAGCAACTTTACTACTTCTTCTACTTGGAACATCATCAGGGATCACAGGGTTCAAACTAAGATGAATAAACTCACTTGGCATATGAATATTCCTTTTAAATGCTCTTTTTTATTGTGCTGGGAATTGAGAAGGAAATTAGCTACTAATGAGAAGCTTAGTAGTTTTGGGTATGACCCTCATAAATGTTACTGCTGCTACAGGACAAGTATGATACAATTGAGCACATTATTCTGAATGATAATTTTGCTGTGAATGTATGGAAGTATTTTGTTGGTTTATATGGCAACTATGCTAATCTTCCCTTACATCATTATATAATTAGGTGGTGGGAATCTGAGTATAAAGATGTAGCCCACAACTTACTTTTACATGTTGTTCCCATCTTTGTTTATTGGAATTTATGGAAGAATGGGTGTGGAAGTAAATATGCTAGCAAGCATTCTAATCTAGCAAGAGTTAAGTACTTGTTGATCAAGGAGGTTAATCTCCGCCTCATCTGTGTGTTCCCACATATCCAGTGACCTTCTAATAGGAGGGAACTCATTTTACTCGCTGAAAGATGTATGCATGAAGTAAAGATTATTCCTGTGCTTTGGAGTAAACCTCCTAATCTGTGGGTAAAGCTGAACTCAAATGGGAATTCTCTTCATAATCCAGCTATTATAGGGGGTGGTGGGATCACAAGGAACAGTCAGGGTGAGTTATTGTTTGCTTATACTACTCTTTTAAGAGAAGGATCAAACAATCAAGCTGAGATGGAAGCTGCAGTGTTTGGTATTGCTTAGTGTATTCAACTAGGTTACAACAAGGTTGTTTTGGAGGTTGATTCTGATTTTCTATATAAATAGGTGACATACCAGTCCAAACCCCATCGCACACCAATCAAGCTTTGTCTATGATGCAGGTGTATACTTCTCAGCTTCAAGAATTTAGGTGTAAATATTCATATAGGGAGACAAACTATGTTGCTGATGCTTTGGCCAAGTTCAGCCATTCACTTACTGTTCCTCAAGTCTTTTTTGTGTTTAACACTTGCCAAAGGATGCTAAAGCTTACTACTAACTTGACAAAATGGATATGATGCCATTTTGAAGGAAAAAACTGAAAAGGATCAAAGACCCACCCTAGATCTTGGTGGGTTTTGCTTGTTTCGACCATGATGTCTCTTGGTCACTTGTGTTTTTGAATCTGGGAGTAGTTTGTTGTTCCTATATTTATTTTTAGGTTTTATTCTTCCTTTTATTATGTAAACTGATAGTCTCCCTAATTAACTTGCTTTCTTAGATGTCATGTATCAAAAGGAGTCCTCTCCTTAAGTTATTTTATCTAGATTTGCTCCTTTTTAGAATTGGGGAAAAATTGGCTGACTTTAGTAAGTTGGCCGATTTGTGTACCATCATAGGTTGGATGTTAGGTTATGCCCCTATCTGTGTGTCTTTTGTTTCTCTATCAATAATAAGGCTTGAGGTTGTGCGGCTCAACCCCTTACCGTCCAAAGGGGTAGGGACCCTTTGGCAAATGTTTGTTTCCCATTAAAAAAAAAGCGGTCGTTGTCAAGATATATAACTTACCCAAGGTTAGGGTCGAATCCCACAGGAAATATGGTAGACTCAGTAATTTCAAGTAAGTTGAGTGAATTGACCTACTTATCTCCCAAAAAGGGGAGGGTTTGCAGTTTGCAGAAAGTAAACCTAAACTAGAGCAAGTGTTATGAAACTAGTAAGAAGAGTAACTAGGGTATTGTGTTCCCCATGATTTCCTTACTTGGTATTACCAAATAACCGTAATTGTTTCTACTGTATAGCATGCAGAACAGTAAGTTAAGTTTACTAAATATTTTAATCCAGACGAGAGATAAATTTCACTACATGATTTGATCCATCCCCGTAGTGTGACATTACTAACCCTTACCTATTATCTCAATACAACCTCCTCTTGATCTAGTTTGGTTGATTAGACGAGAAGAAATTAATCGAATCTGGTTAATTAATCTCTTTTCCCATTTATTACTACCTTGTTCCATTTAGTAACAACTAGGCAAGTTCGATTTGGCCACCATTAAAAAATTATCAAAACGAAGAGAATTAACTAAAACATGCATGTACACTTTCCAAGGATTACAGATTATCCTGTTTTACCTTGTTAGTTCTTCATGGTTCCCACAACCCTAGTTGTGTATGCATAATCATTGTAGAGGCAAGAATCATGATATGGAATAACATAATTAGCACTGATGTGTTGTCAAAATACAGCACATTTGATGCCCAAAACAAGGGATTTTGTGAGTTCTTAATGCGACTTTTTATGGTTTTTATGTGCTTTTGTGTTGTTATTGCAAAAAAGATAGGTTGGCATGATTTAGGGAGAAAATTGTAGACTTTGCCGAAGTGCAGGATATATGAGCCCTCTTACGAGTCGTAGCCCAACCTACGAGTCGTAGGGTGATCTGGTAGTAAGAAATAGAGAGTAAAAATCAGAAATTTGCTAAGTGGAGATCAGCCCAACGAGGCCACTTCACGAGTCGTAAGTCTCACTACGACTAGTATAGGTGGTGTCACGCCCCAAAGTCTCGTTAGGGCGGACTGGCACCCATTGCCGATAAGGCTCGGGAGAACCAACCTGTAACTAT
>JAPFFP010077650.1:0-22984 GCA_026153255.1 Solanum medicagineum | reverse complement strand
GGAAGGGGAAAAAGTTTTGGGGAAATGGAGAAGAAGGAAGAAGATGAAGGGCACGGGAAGGGGAATGGCGCAGCGTAAGGGGTTAGGGTTTTCTGGTTTTGGGAAAGAGAGAATGAAGAAGAAGAAGAGGGAATGGGGAAGACGAAGAATTGGGGGCGCGTGGGGTGCACGCGCCCGTCTTAATATATATATATATATATTTTTAATGAAAATAATTATTTGAAATCGTAAAAAAATAAAAATAAAGCTTGATGACTAATTTGACACCGTGGAGGGTAAACATTGGGTGTCAACAAAGCGTGTAAAATAGACAAATAAGGGATATTTAATTACGAAAAAATAAGTTCAGGGGAATAATAGGAATAAGTTAAGTTTAAGTGTGCCTATGGGATTTTGGTTATAGTCTTGGGGGGGAGGGAGGGGGGGAAGAGGGGAATGCTTGTGCATTTTCCCAATAACAAATATCACACCAAGTTTTGAAATTTTTCTAATAAATCGAATCTTATTCATAACATTGCTATAGACTTCATGAACTGATTTAGATAGCTATTCTCAAATTAAGACTATACCTGAAAGATACTTTAACAAATGAACCAACATAAGGAATGCGAGAAAGAGAAACAAACACGTTATGCTCAATATTCAACAATTTAATTACGAAAATATACTGAAAATTTAAAGTGATATAGAGTAGAGTAAGAAATGGACCTTTTTAAATAGACAATGAAGCCTTTCGCTTGGGATAACGATTTCACTTGAGCTCGACTTCTCGCATTGGTCCTTCACTCATTGTGATTGGACTCCAAGTGATTTCATTCCATTAAGATGTACATGTAATAATATTCAAAAGTGGTGTGACTATATATGTTCTTATAATTTAACTAATCAATATAAGAATTAAATAAAACTAATAACAATTCTCGATCAAACTGTCAATACCAAAACTTGAAAATAAACATTCATTCTTTGAGACAAACTTGAGTCTGTAGTTTCTTCAATAGTTAAATCATTATAAAACTGTTAAGCAAAGTAGAATAGAATGAATGAATCAAAACCTGGATTGAATGTTTGTCATAACTCAACCTCGCAAAACATGCGAACTCTCTTAACTGAAATCCATTCTTCTTTGAATTATAGGTATATGGTGGACTAAGAAAAGAAACGTTGGAGAGGAAGAAAGAAAAGGAAAATTAAATCTCCGTGGACGGAGATATTTTTTTGAAGAATTAATATAAGAGAGAGTAAAAATAAATAAATAAATAAAATGAAGAGAAGCACGTTGGGAGGAGTAAAATATATGAAAAAAGAGTTAGGATGGTGGGAGATTGAATAAATAAATAAATAATTTTTTGGGAGTGATTTTTAGAAAAAAAGAATCTGGTAAAAGAAGAAATTGTCAAAATAAATGAACACTAATTTGGGGTAATTTTGAGTAAAATAATATTTTTCAAAAAAATCAGAAAAAAATTGTGGAGGATTTTTCCAAATAAGAAAAGATTTGACAAAATTTAAAATATTGAAATTTGAATGTAATTGAAGTTAAATAAAATTCTATCAAAAATATATAAGATACATAACTACTAAATTATTAAGTAGAACTTATATTATTAATTCTCTAATTATATTTATTGTAAAAAAAATAGAGCAAAATTATTTACGATAAATTGATAACTTATAAAGTTTTCTCATTCAAACATTCAAAAAAAAATAAAAGATAAATGTCAAAACTGAGTAAATAATAATAATAATAATAATAATAATAATAATAATAATAATAATAATAATTTTGTAAATTATGAATGCCAAAAATATACAATTTATCAAATAAAAATTAAAATATAAAACTTACGTGTATGACAAAAATATAAGTTGTTTTTTTTAAAAAAAAAATCTTAATTAATCGAATAATCGAATAACATAAGAAAGGGGGTACTGGCGTCAAAATTGGGTGTCAATACAAGTCGTAAAACATTTTACAAGTCGTAGATCGGTCTCGTGCCCTGAGGATCAAAGAAGAAGGACTTTTTGAGGTTTCATCAGACGAAACCCCCTACGGACCGTAGAGGGATGTCATAGACAGTCCAGTTTTGCAGCAACGAAGTATAAAAGCCCAAATATGGACCGTAAATACTATACAGCCCATAAAGTATCTTGAGGAGCATGCCCACCTAGTTATCCTATTTTGTTTAGAAATTGTATTTTAAATATTCTAAATAGGTTTTTAGGTTATTTTTCTATGACGACCCAAGCTTTGGCCCTAGACGTGACATGGCGAAGGGGAATCTCAAAGGAAAGCCGAACAAGCCTCTTAGCATATTGTTTGCATATTCTTGGTTGCGAAAGCATAATTTAACAACAAGCAAGTAACAAATAATTCTAAGGGGACGCGGGACTTTGGACTCACGCTATGTGGATGTTAAGGGAAAAGAATTTGAATGAATCACATAACAAGAAAATACTAAAGAAAGAGTAAGTGGGACTCAAGCTATGGGGAAACAGGGACTTAGGACTTTCATCACTACCCATCATTATCAATAGCATCAAATAGCATCACATATGGGATAAGATCTAAGGGATAAGTCTCCATAAAATCTCAACATAACGTCATAGGTACATAGCGTAGTATGCAACAACACCTCTAAGCATGAATAAGATGGGGGCTCAAGATATGTTCAAGGCTCACCCTCAAACTAGAAAGTAAAGTGGAATAAAGTTTGAACATAAGTAAGATAGAAACCGGAGATTATCCCCAAACTAGAAGACTCACCATAAGCAAAATCTTCAAGCAAGCCAAATAGCTACGTGGAGGAGGATGAATAAGCACTTCGGTACCTACATGGTTAATGATGTAGGCAAAAAGTATGCATTAGTACTTTGAATGTATTAGTATGTGGGCATGCAATGCAACAAATAATAAATCATAAAATAGCAACGATATAATCATTTAAGTATTTCTTAAGCCATGCAACATAGGATAATACATATGGAAAGTAAGGAATGCATACTTAATTGATTTCATGATAAAACACTTAAACTTGGAATAGTGAAGAACATGGATCATCATGCGTAAGTGAAATCATAATACCTTTTAAGAACAACAAAGCATCTACTTCAAGGGAAGGACCATCTTACTATAAGTGAACTATTAGTAATCATAAAGAAAAATACCATGTATACTGTTACAAAGCTTTAATGTAATAAGCATTTCATAATTTCAATCATCAGTAGGATCCAGTGCATCAATAAATCAATAACCAACAAATTTTCAACATATTTTATATAATGGAGTGATAATAGAAAATACCCATAAAGAATTAGTCATTAGAATCAAGAAATTTGATAAAAAAAATTATTTTGGGGCTCAATGAGTGAAAGAACCTGTAAGACCCCACCTATAAGGGGTATGAGAGATGCAAGAAAATAAGCTTTTAAAATATTTTGGAGAAACTGCCAGTGTTTACGAGAGGGTTAACGAGTCGTAAAATAGACTACGGCTCGTATATGATTTCGTGGAACCTGGTCAGACTTGGTGAAATTTGAGATCTTCAGCAGTTCAATCTATGACTTAATATATGACCCCTAAGTCCTTTACGAGTCATAAAAGAGGTTTCGTGACAAATTCCAGTAACTCAATTTCAGGACCCTTAGTTTACGAAAGGTCTTCTACGGCACATAGAGTAGACCACGACCCGTAAAGGGGTCTCATAGTTCTGTTCAGTGAATTTTATATGAGAAGCTCCAATATTTCCTATTCCCTTAATAGCCTTATATAGCCCCTCCATGATCCCTCATGCAATTCCAAGTCCCTCTCTCATCAAGCCAAGTGCAAACGATTCTAATTGTCTAAGTTCTAGTACGAGTTCGTATATATGTCAAATTAGAATCATCATATCTCTTAGCACATAATGAATTAGAGGTTGGGCTAACAACTAAATGAAAGCTCTTTGAAATATCTTTCTAACACAATTGGTTTCACCTCTTTTGGAGTTCGGACCAAAACATTATGCCCGTTTTAGTGAAGCACTCTCAAGCTGTCTTTTTCTACGACCCACTTTACAGGTCGTGAAATGAATTACGACCCATAAATGAGCTTTCATGGAATCTATTCAGTCAGTTTTAAAAGGGTATTTTTAACCTTTCCTTACACCTTAAGCCCAATGCAACATCATTTTGGCCCTTATTATGCCCTTTATTAGCATATACAACCCTAAACCACCCCATTTCTCCTCATTTCTAAAAATACTCCAAGTCTCAAAACTCTCTCAAACTCTCTCAAGGCATTCAAGTGTGAGGGAAAGCTAGGGTTTTGGGTTCTTCATCTACAAATCATATTTTCTCCACCAAAATCACCAAGGTATGTGGTTTTGATTGTGGCCTTCCCACAAGTCCAACCAATCTTCCTCTCAAACTACATAGATTTATGGATTATTTTATAGGTATTTATGAACTCTTTCTCATGATGATATTATTATGCATTGTACACATCTCTTCCATTTGATTTCTACAAGAAATAATGATTTATATCAAAACATTATTGGGGTTCGATATTATGATGGATTTTATGATACTAAAGTTATGTACTCTATGATGATATGAAACGTTATGAAGGAACTTATGGGTTTTAGTCGATTTTCATGATATTCAAAATAAGGCTTTTACCTGACAAGATGGATTTCATGTTTTCATGCCCATATTTTGGAAGATGATGTAAATTATTATGATGGGTCGAATAAGGATGATTTAAACTAGCTATCTTTCACTATGTGTCTTGAAGCATGGTTTCTAAATAATAAGGGTTTTACTACAATATTGGTGGGTTGATTTGAATGGCTTTAAAATGAATTGATTTTACTCCCCTCTTGTCTTATACTCTTGAAATGCATGATTTTTAATAAATGTGCATATACCCACCATATTTTTACTAAATTTACTTGACAAGGATTTTTATGTTCACGAAAGATTACCGTATGAATTTCAAAACAAGCATGTTATGATAATTTATGGGCTCTAAAGCATGTATTAAGCTCATGAAAATATTCTATGATTTGCAAGTAAATTATTGAGTTATTCTATGTTATATTCTCATGTGAATCGTGAAGCCTACGAGAAGAGGTTATGATCTACATTGTATTCCTCACCCTCTAGTACAAGGCAAATATCTACATGAAGGGTTATGACCTAAGCTATATTCCTCACCCTTATGTACGATGTACTATTATGCACTATCTAGTGCCTACATTAAAGGGTTATGACCTAAGCTATATTTCTTACCCTCATGTACTATGCAGTACCTACTAGAAGGGGTTATGACCTAAGCTATATTCCTCACCCTTTAGTATAAGGTATTTGAATGAACTAGTCATGCCATATTCTTATGTTCTATAAGTTGTGTAAGTTATGATTAAGCTTATGATATATTATGCAATTTTGACTATCTTCATGCATGTTTAACATAAGCATTTATTATACATATCATACTGAGCTTATGTCCATTGATTATGATTATGCATGTTGATTATTATGGCTTATGTTCCTTGTTGCATTGAACCCCACATACTTAGTATATTCCAAGTACTAATGCATAATTTTGCCGATATGATCTAACCATATAGGGATCAAAGCTCCTATTCATCCTTCTCTTCGTGGCTAGACGGTTATTCGAAGATTGCTATTGGTGAGTCCTCCACTCCAGGGATAACATCCATCTACTTTCATCCCTTTATTTAGACTATTCTATTTTGGAATACTATCTTTGAGGGTGAGCCTGAGAGATGTCTTGGTCCCCGCTCTGGTCATAGTTAGAGGTGTTGTTGGATACATGAGTTGTATGTTATGAGCTCGACTCTTATTATATCTATGTATTTTTGGAACTTCCATTAGTCCCTTATCACTTTTGTGGTGAATGTTTGTTATGTTGACAAGTTGGAAGTCTCAAGTCCCTAAATGCCTCCATAGCCTGAGTCATACTTACCCGCCCCTTATACTTATTTGCTATGTGATTCATGTTTATCCTCTTTCCTATTACATTCACATAGCGTGAGTCCAAAGCCCTGGTTCCCTTAGAAATTATGTGCTATATGATTATTTATGTCTTATTGCTTCCGCGAAACGAAGGATATGCCATGCATACTTAAGGACTAGGATAAATATGTTTGTGATGGGTGTATTCGATTTGGTGAGTAAGGAGTGTCGGTCCTCTATGTTGATTAGTGACATGTATTTTTCCCGCTTGATGACTTATGCCGAACAAATAGAGGAGGAAAAGATGAGGAAGAGAAGGGGTAAGTAAGGAGGCCAAGAGGGCTTGTTTTGAAGGAAAGTTTCAAAGTCCCAAATGTAGAGGTGATGGTGGTGAGATGTCCAATGCTATGTGTCCAACATGTGGTAAGATTCATAGAGGCCCATGTTTGAATGACACCAATGCATGTTTCCGTTGTGGTGAAGAGGGGCATAAGAAGAAAGATTGTCCTCATAAAAAAGGCAAGAGTGAAGATGTTCATCCTCAAGGTGGTTCCCCAAGGCACAATCGGCTCTATGCCCTTCAAAGAAGGCAAGGAGGGAATGAGGTGCCAATGATTCTACTGGTAAGTTAGAGGTTTTCATTGATTTTATTTTGCATGCTTTGATGGTTCTGGGGGTCCCTATTCCTTCCATTATCCCTTTTGTTGCTAGTAAGGTTCATGTGTTCCCCAGGTGTTAGACGATGCTTGTAAAATGTATACCCCGTAGGTGAATCTATTGTTGTTGGAAAAGTCTATAGGGGCTGTCTCATGACCTTATTGCTATAGGTCTTGCCTTGTGATTATGGTTGAATTAGATGTGGATTTTGATGTCATACTTGGGGTGGATTAGTTGCATGCATATTGTGTCTCCTTGGATTGTAGGGCCTGTAGAGTTAGATTCCAACTCCTTAATGCACCCGTCCTTAAGTGGGGGATTGTAAAAGGGTAGTGAAGGGGTAAGTCCAATTCTTAACTTAAGGTCCATTTGATCTCTAAGGGTTGCATTTATCATCTTGTGAGAGTTAGGGGTGTTGAACCTAAGTCATTTCTATTGAGTTGTTCCGGTGTTAGATGGGTTCTTGATGTTCTTTCCAATATTATGAACTTAAGGGTAGTCTCTTTGGATTTGGCTTATGCACCGGCTATGCCTATAGGTCTCATGAATAGGGTCTTTAATCCCTACCTTGTTGTGTTTGTGGTGATCCTTGGTGATGGTATAGTGGTTCATTCCCGGAGGTGAGGGAGAGCTTGGGGATCATTTGAGGGTTATGTTGTGAATGTTGATGCATATGGGGTTGCTTGTGAATTGTGGAAGTGGGAATCTTTGGGGGTAGTGTTGCAAATCTTGGGGGGAGAGGGGCGAGAGGTTGTGTGCTAAATATGGTAAGTGTGAATTGTGGGTAACGAGAAGGTGGTTAGAACTCCTTAAGGATTATGATATGAGTGTGCAATATCACCCTGGTAGGGATAATGTTGTGGTTGATACTCTAAGTAGGGTGTCTAGGGGTAGCCTAGCATATGTGGATGATGGTGGCAAAGAGGTGACTAGAAAGGTCCATCGATTGGCTAGATTGGGAGCTAGGTTTGAGGAAACTGAGAATGGTAGTGTAGTGTTCTTGTTGATTCCAAATCTTCTTTGGTTGAAGAGTTCTAGTTTAAGCAAGGCTTTAATTCCGCCTTGTTAGGGTTGAAGTTTTGGGTAAAAGATGGTAGAGTGAGGTTGTCTCCTAAGGGGGATGTCACGACCCAAGCCTAGGGCCTAGACGTGACCGGCGAATAGGGAACCCGAAGGAACCCTAAACAAGCCTCCTAGCATATCATGCACACATCCTTAGTCGCGGAAATGGAATAAAACAATAATAGAGATATGCACAAGGGGAAATTGGGACTAAAGGGGAAAGCTTTCATACCATAACCATCAAGTAACAGGAGAGTCAAGGCTCATAGCATAGATACATAATATGTCCAACAACACCTCTACTACATAAATAGAGCGGGGGCCAAGACAAAGCAATCGGGCTCACCCTCATAGTAAAAGTAAACAAATAAGAAGAGTGTCTCAATACATAATAAGAGAAACATAAACTAACATTCCCGAAATGGAGGACTTACCAACTAGATTGAGTGTACCATACTAGCCACGTGGAGGAGGAGGACAATCAACTTGGCTCAGATTTCTACTGCTGATATCATGTAGGCAAGAGTATGTGGTTAGTACATTTGAATGTACTGAGTATGTAGGATGCAATGCAACAAATGATAAGCACATAGGCATGATGAAATATCGTAATCAATAGATAGCATTATGACAACAAGGCATGAATGAATGCTACTTTAAAGTAAAACATGCTTAGAAGGACATATTACAAGTGAAGAAGGTGACCATCATCATATACCAAGGCCTATTACCTCCTTGGTGGAGCAATTGAGGTATATG
Source organism: Solanum medicagineum (assembly GCA_026153255.1). NCBI lineage: Eukaryota > Viridiplantae > Streptophyta > Magnoliopsida > Solanales > Solanaceae > Solanum > Solanum medicagineum. Next base: position 14,545 of record JAPFFP010077650.1, on the reverse strand, counting down.
TCCCTCAATGTGGTAGCACGGGCCTACCATCCCCCTAGCTAGGTGAATGAGGTATAGCATGGGCCTACCACCCCCGAGCTACGCGAATAAGGTATATACCCCTCAATGTGGTAGTTCGGGCCTACTACCCCCCGAACTAGGTGATTGATCATCTTTCATCACCATAGATACTTTTTATGAAATTAACACATATTTATCCTTCTCTCATCATCATAGAGTCATTCATAATATAAGACATGCATTGGGCCTTCAATTCCTTAAGAAACCCTAACTGGACATTTTATCAAACACTTGGTGAGTGTGTAGTGTTAGGGTAAAACTATGTAATTCAATAGTGAAATCATACAAGCAAATTCAGTATAAAACCATCAATCAAGACCTTGTAATACCCTCAAGAAATATACATCAAAACCCCTTATCAAATCTTACAATAGATCTTAGATTTATAGCTCAAAAAATAGAAAAACAGTCACAATTTCATATAGCTTTAACATACTTCTTAGACAAGTTCATACTAGTCGATCCATTTATAAAATTAACTTTAAATCATGCAAATTGAGTAAAAAGGAGATTAGGGCACCATGGGTGAAAGGACCCAATAGTTGAAACCCACATACCTTAGCTTTGGAGAAACTCTTGGTGAAGATTTAAAATGGAGGCTTGAAGTTTGAAGGAAATTCTTAAATTCGGAAGAGGTTTTGAGACTTGAATTTAAGAGTCAAAAATTATAGCAAAGTGTTTGAGTGAGTATTGGTAAATGTTTAGAATGATAAGAGGGTGAAATATGACTAAGTATAGGTAAATACACGTTTGGGAACACTTAATCCTAAGACTTAAAAGTCTTGGACCGAACCCAAAAAACAGTCCTTAAAATAAGCACCTGCGCATCACGGAAGCGGCGCGCTTTGCCTATTGGAATTTGACATTTGAAAATTTTGAATTTTGATACGTTTGCTCTAAAATCGGGGTTAGACCCTTTTCCCCCCTAATTATAACCCCCTAAATAAGATAATGAACTCATTCGATATCACACACGAATTTTGAGATATATGAAAATCACATTTTTGGGCACTGTCGAGGCACATTTTCGAGCACTTTTTGGTGTCGTTTCAGGGGAGATGGTGGTTTATGGTACCAAGTGGATTATGTGTTCTTAAGGTTGAAAATTGGGTTAAAGTTTGTAGGTCCTTATAGGGTTTGGAGGAGAAATTGGTAAGGTTGCATAAGGATTGGAATTACCTAGGGATATGGATATGGTTCATCCGGTTCTTCATGCTTCTAGGTTGAGGGGATGTGTTAGTGAATCTCGTGCTATAAAACTCTTTGAGGTTGTGGGTGTTGTGGAGCATAAGTTGGCTTAGGAGAAGGTCTCGGTGGAGGTATTGGATGAAAGGGTGGAAAAGTTGATTAATAAGAATGTGGTATTCAAGGCCCTTTGGAGGAATCGTCAAGTTGGAAGTGTCACTTGGGGAACCGGAGCACGCGTGGAAAACCAATATTTGTACCACTTTCATTTTTTTTCAAGCTTATGATGACATGTCAAGTCCTTTTCTTTATGGTTCCAAGTCTTATGTTTCAGCCCCTATGTCAATTGTGTGCATTCACGTTTATGTTAAACAAGTTCATTTCATTTTTTTACACTTGTTTGAGATTTTGAGAATGTGTTTAAGTGAATTGTTGCATTCTTGTTGGGATTGATTTATTCATGACTACTCTTCTTATACATGTCTATTTGACACTCGGGGACGAATGTTCCCAAGGGGGAGATATTGAAACGACCCCAAAAAGTGCCCAAAAAATGTGCCTCAGAAGTACTGGAATCGTAATTCATATATCTCAAAATCCATGTGTGATGTAGAAAATTTGACTTCATATTCTTGATCAGGGGGTCAAATTGAGTGGAAAATGGGTCGAACCCCGATTTTAGAGCGACCTTATCAAAAATTTATTTTTCAAAGTGACGGAAAACCAGTGAGCAGGCACACCCCTGGCGCGACGCGGCCAGGGCGCGACAGTGTGTTAATTTTGTTCAGTTTTTGTGTTCCGGTCCAAGGCTTTTCGGTCTTGGGTCTAAACCTTCCCATACATGAAAATACCTATACTTAGCATAATTTCACTCTCATATCATACTAAACATTTCCCACTACTCGCTCAAACACTTAGACAAATATTTCACCCCAAATTTCAAGTCCCAAGACTCATGTGGATCTTAAGGATTTCACTCAAGCTTCAAGTCTCCATTTCTAATCTTCATCAAGAATTCTCCAGTCAAGGTATATGGGTTTCAACCATTGGGTCCTCTCACCCGGAGTGCCCAAGCTTCCATTTTACACAAATTGTATTTTCTAAGTTGATTTACTTATGGGTCTTACCTATTATGAATTTGACTATGAACTATGTTGGGGTTTCATGAAAGTGTGATTGTTTAAGCATGTTTTGAGCTATGAATCTTTAACCTATCTTGAGATTTGATGAAGGGTTTTGATGTATATTTCATGATGGTATTACCAAGTGTTGGTGGGTGATTTTACATTGAATTTTCTTGCATGATTTTACTTTTGAATTGCATGGTTTTACACTAGTATTATACACCCACCAAGTGTTTGATAAAATGTCCGGATTATGTATCGTGAGTTGTTGAAGGCCTAATGCATGGTATATGGGTTAAGTGACTTTATGATGATGGAAGTATGGTATTCATGTGTTGATTTCATGATGAGCTTCGATAGTGTTCCGAGATGATCAATAACCAAATTGAGGGGTTGATACCTCATTAACCAAACTGATGGGTTGATACCTCATTAACTAAATGGAGGGGTTTATACTTCATTAACCAAATTGAGGGGGTTGATACCTCAATAACCAAATTGAGGGGTTAATACCTCAATCACCTTAGATAGGGGGTGGCACATTCAACGACAAATTAAGGGGTGAATACCTGAATCACCTATGATGGGAGGTGGTAAGCCCATTAGTCAAATGATGGTCTCTTCCTACACACATAGTATGTCCTATATAAGTATGTTTCTACTTTAAGCATCACTCATACATTCCATATTGTTATTATGCTACCCATTGCTTCTGATATTGCATTTTGCCTATGTTGCCTACTCTTGTTGCATTGTATCCTACATACTTAGTACATTTAAACGTACTAACACATACTCTATGCCTACATGTTGTTACCATGTAGGAATCGGAGCTCCATTCGGTCATCAACCTCCTCCACGTGGCTAGTACGATTTCTCTACAAAGCAAGTGGTGGTCCTCAACTTCGGCGACAAAGTCTTAGTCTTATGCTATGTAAAAGACTCTCTTTCCTTTTATTGTATACTTGACTATGAGGGTGAGCCCGGTTGCTTGTCTTGGCCCCCGCTAAGTTCTATGTTTAGAGGTGTTATTGGACAAGATATGTATTGATGCTATGAGCCTTGACTCTCTTGACTTTATGATGTTTTATGCTAGGAAAGATGTCCCTTAGCCCCGGTTATCCCTATTTACAATCTCTTATTGTTACTTTATTGCTTCCGCGACCAACGATGTGCAATGATATGTTAAGAGGCTTTCTTGGGGTCCCTTCGGGTTCCCCATGCACGGTGTCCCGTCTAGGTCCTAGGCTTCGGTCGTGACACCTATAATTTGTAGGTAAACATTTTCCCACATAATTTTTCCCTCTGAACAAGAATATGAAGTCAGATTTGCGAAATTCTGCACGAATTTTAAGATATTAAAAAATGCATCATAGGGTATTTCTGAGCCACATTGAGGGGTGTTACAATATCCCTCCCTTGGGAACATTTGTCCTCGAATGTGAATAGAGATAGTATGGATAGAATAGAACAATATCTGTCCAACTTCACGAATGCAATAAATTAAACATTGTTTTCATGCAACTTCCAAAGTCTCTATCATGAAAATCATTTTAAAAGCATGAGTAGCACATTTCCATAATTACACATAGGGCTTCAATCAAACTTACACTATGAACATGCATGCACAACAAACAACAACTCAAAGCTAGACTAAATGATGCGTGTGATTTTAACATGAAACTACCCCTTCCACCAACATCCAACTCAACCACTTACACTAAAATATCAACCATAACACCTTGTACATGAAGCCAATCTACACCAATTTCGTTATCACATAAGGAGAATTCATAATGTGTCAAGTGAAGCACCATACTAAGTTTAGGGACCCATAGAGGGGTATGGTTGAGATCGTCGATGATTATCCTTATAATTCTTAGGGATCCATGGACAATGTCTCAACTTATGATCCATTGCACCTCACCCAAAACATGCACTTGAACCAGCTAAACAATCTCCCGGATGGTACCTTCCACACTTGTTACATGTAGGAGGAGCTCTCACCTTGATACTTAGGGCTTGCCACCCTATCCTTGTGAAACTTAGGCCTAAAAGCAATATTAAAAGATGAACCTTCCTCAATCCGAGCCTTCTTGGGCTCCCCACTCCTTCTCTTCCTAAGCTTCTCCCCTTCAAGTTTCTCGGCATAAATCATGACCCAACAAGCATAGAGATGCAACATTCTTCATTAACCAAGTCTGATATCTCCGACACAAACTTGTTCATCCTTGCCCTAGAGTCGACAATAAAGTGAGGAGCATATTTTGAGAGCTTGTTGAACTTAAAGGAATACTCCCTCACACTCATGAAGTCTTGCTTAAGATTTATGAACTTTATCATCTTTTCCTCCCTTAATTCAACAGGGAAGAATCGGTTGAGGAAAGCGCCCTTGAATTCCTCTCATGGGATAGGCTCATCACTTTTTCTCTGAAGCTTACATTGTGCAAACCAAATTTGAGCAAGGCCCTTAAGTTGATAGGCCACTAATTCTGCTTTCTCCTCTGAACTTACCCCCATAATATCAAGTACTTTATACACTTTGTCAATGAAATCTGGGGGTCTCCCTCAACTTTGGAGCCATGAAACTCCAAAGGATTCATCCTTGTAAAGTCTTTCACCCTTAAGACCGGAATAGGAGCATGAGGAGCTTGGGCTCCTTGGTTCATTTGGTTGGTAATGGCTTGTGCCAATAAAGCAATGACATTTCGATATTTGGCATGTGTGACCCCTTCTTCTCTCTGGGGAGCTTGAGGAACCGTGTGGGGGAGGGGGGGTAAGCGGATCACCCTCGGGTGTAGAAGCTCTTTGTGTCATTCTTTTGGGTAGCATGATATAGAAGAGAAAAGACCATCTGTTAGAAAGAGAAAACCTTAATTTAAGTCTAAAGCACAACAAGGATTATGAAGAAGTGATTCATTTCCTAAAATGCCTCATAGCCTCCTATTCACAGTTGTGGTGCGCTTCACAACCATGAAAAAGACACTACTCGACGTGGTGTGTTGATTTTTAAAGACCATTTATAGACCAAGTGCTTTGATACCAACCTTGTCATGACCCAAGCCTAGGGCCTAGACGTGACACGGAGAATGTGAATCCTGAAGAAAACCCAAACAAGCCTCTTACAATATCATTTGCACATCCTTGGTTGCGGACGAATAATTTAATAATAAGAAAGCAACAAATAATTCTAAGGGGATGCAAGACTTTGGACACACGCTATGGGGATGTTAAAGGAAAAGGGTTTGCATGAATCACATAACAAGCAAGTATAAAGGGGAGGGTAAGTAGGACTCAAGTTATGGGGAAAGAGGGACTTAGGACTTTCATCACTTCCCATCATTATCAATAACATCACATAAGGGATAGGATCCAAAGGATAAGTCTTCATAAAATCTCAACATCGCGTCATAGGTACATAACGTAATATCTAACAACACCTCTAAGCATCAATAAGACGGCGGACAAGACATGTTCAAGGCTCACCCTCAAACTAGAAAATAAAGTTGAATAAAGTCTCAACATAAGTAAGATAGAAATTGGATATTTTCCCCGAAATAGAGGATTCACCACAAGAAAAATCTCCAAGCAAGCCAACTAGCCACGTGGAGGAGGATGAATAAGCACTTCAGTCCCTATATGGTTAAATCATGTAGGTAAAAAGTATTCATTAGTACTTTGAATGTACTAGTATATGGGCATGCAATGCAACAAATAATAAACCATAAAATAGCAATGATATAATCATTTAAAACATATATTAAACCATGCAACATAGGATAATATGGAAAGTAAGGAATGCACACTTAATTGATTTCATGATAAAACACTTAAACTTTGAATAATAAGGAATATAGATCATCATGTGTAAGTGAAATCATAATACCTTTTAGGAACAACAAAGCATCTACTTCAAAGGAAGGACCATCTTACTATAAGTGAAGAATTAGTAATCATAAAGAAGAATACCATACATACTTTGTCATTAGGAGCAACACCATTTGTAATATCAAGGGACCATAAACATATGTGATAAAATCATTTGAGTTCATAAAACTCTAAGTTATATGAATTCAAAACACTATCAATAGTAGTAAACATATTTGGACATAATAAGAAGGGACCATCATAAATCATCATAAGAGAATATCTTAGAGACATGAGGGAAACCTGAGCATATATAAGAAAACCATTGATCAAGAGTGAAATATACCATGAAGCTTTGGGGAGTTCATAAAAGATAGTGAGAGAGGCTATAACCGACAAAAACCATGTGAGCTAATACATGGAGTCCCGATGTTTCCCATACACCAAAAGAAAGGGGGAAGTCACTTGCCAAGGTGAACCTCCTAATGCCTAAAGTGATCCACTAAACCTCATTTGAACCGGGTACTCGCCTTTAGTTCCTGGGCTCGGGTACTTGCATCAAGCCCTTGGACCTGGTTACTTGCCTTAAGCCCTTATCTTTGGGGTACTTGCCTCTTAGGGATTTGGGTAATCGCCTCTAATTCCTTTACCTACAATGGCACACAGTTTTGGGACTTAGGTATTCGCCTCTAGTCCACTTGGTGCTAGGTAGTGCTCTCACAAGAGTAGAAGATTATAAGTCATCGAATCATATCATAAAATCATTTTAAGTCATGTGGGAGGACAATTTATCCATCCCCAACCCATTGATATCATAGAGTCAAAGTCATAAGATAGCTCCTTAGTCATTCCTTAGATGGGAGATCCTCCAATACAATACATTCATTCATTAAATAGATGGGAGATCCTCTACCATCAACATTCATTCATAGAAAAACTTTTCATAAGACAATAATAAACATAAAATATTTCATAAGCCTTCATTCCTCATTATTAGAAATCATACTTCAAGACATATAGTGAATATCATCAATTTAAATCATTTTTAAACAACCTATCACAATCGTACATATCAACTTTCAAAACATGGAGGTGGAAACATGAAATTCATCTCATACAATCCTTAACTTCATGGTATCACATAGTATTACAACATTTATAGCTTTGAATATCATAAACTAGCTCATCAAGCCATCACATCATAATATCAAATAAAGGGTTTCATATCATTCATAACATTTATAGCATTCTCATGAACTCATAGCATGCTTAATTTCCCTTCAACATTAACAACATTAATAAATCACGTGTCTTACCATAAAGCCTTCATCATATCAGAGATTTGCCACATAACTTAGTCAAAAACATGGTGGGTATATGTATTTAAGCTTAAAATCATAGAATTTAAGAGTAAGGAATATGAGAGGGGTGACTTAAAGTCATTCAAGAAGTCATTCAAACAAACCAATAACACACTTGAAAAAACCCCAATTTGGGTGTCATGGAAACCATTCAAAAATTCATAATATTTTCAAGTCTTTCAAGATGCCATAGCTTACAAAGCTTTGATATAATAAGCATATCATAATACCAATCATTAGTAGGAGTCCATGCATCAATAAATTAATAACCAACAGATTTTCAACATAGTTTATGTATTGAAGTGATAATAGAAAATATTCATAAAGAATTAGTCATTAGAATCAATAAATTTGAACAAAATAGTTTTGGGGCTCCATGGGTGAAAGGACCCATAGATGAAGACCCACATATCTTACTCTTGAAATAGATAGAGGAAACTTGATGAGACTTTGAGGACTTCACTTGGGTTCTTGAATTCCAACAAACGTTCTTGAAGATCTTGAGATTGAATTGAGGATATGATGATGAATTGGGCGGATTTTAGGAGTGTTTATGAGTGATTTAGGGCATGGGATGGTTGATAAGATGACGAATTCCTATCTATATAGATATTGGCTTATTACCCAATTACCCCCAAGTGAAAAGGAAGTTTTTCGAAATTTTTTTAACTAGGGCGCGGCAAGTCCGCGACGTGGACTTGTCATATACCCTTACTGGTTTGTGAAGTTTCACCGAAAAAATATTATTTTTACAAGGACAACCTATACCTTGTAGGTAACCATTTTTCTACACAATTTTTCCCTCTGAACAAGAATATGAAGTCGAATTTGTGAAATTCTGTACGGAATTTAAGATATTCAAAAAAAATACATCATAGAGTCTTTCTGAGCTACGTTAAGGGGTGTTACATTTTCTTGAGAGTTCGAACAATAAAAATAGTGAGATATAGAAGAGAAAACATTGGAGAGTTTGTAGAACTACTTGTGCACTTTCATTTCATTTCTTAATTACAATCTTGTGATTCTCATTGAAGCTTGGATTTACTTATGCTTAATTCAATTGTGCAAGTGATCTATTATGTTATTCAAATTCATAAGTCTTGCATCTACACAAATCCTGAGTAGCTAAATCTACAACTAGGATTGTGGGAACCATGAAGAACGAATAAGGTAAAATCGGATAATTCATAATTCTTGAAAAGTGTGTATACATGTATTAATTAACTCTCTTCGTTTTGCATGTTTTCTAGTGGTGGCTAATGTTAGAACTCACTTAGTATTACTGAATGGACCAAGGTAGTAATGAATAGAAAAAAAGGTTAATTATTAGGATTTGATTGATGTGTTCTCGTCTAATCAATCGAACTGGGTCAAGGGGATGTTGTACTGGGACAATAGGTAAGGGTTAGTAATGTCACACTGTGGAGATGGGCCGAGTCATATAGTGAAATTTTCCTCTCGTCTGGGCTAAAGGGTTTGGTGAACTTAACTTACCATCCTGCATGCAACACACTAGAAAAGAATTAGGTTATCGAGTGATACTAAGTAAGAAATTATGGGGAACACAATACCCTAGTTTCTATCCATATCAGTACAACCGCCCTACCCCTTTTCGGGGAGATAAGTTGGTTAATAACTCAAATTACGTAATTGAATTCTTCTAAGTCTACAGTATTCCTTTGGATTCGATCCTAACCTTGGGTAGGTTCTATTTCTTGAAAATGACTATTTTATCCTGAAGAAAAAGATGTAGCTTGGACGACATCAATTGATGATATGATTTCTTAACCAAAGTTTTAGCTTTTTAAGTTTGCCAAAAGATAGAAATTTTGTAGGCTTGTCTTGGACATGAAATCTTAAATTTGATGGAGAAATTTTTAACCCTTTACTTTCTTTCTTTCCTTAACGTTTTCTAATGTACTGAAACGATCAACTCTAATGGTCATTGTTTTGCTCACCGGCTCACATGCACCTTTTCTCTTGTATCTTTTTGTAATGACCTGGACATTGTAAGACCTTGATGGAGCTTGCAAATTTGGTTTCGAAAAGTTTTGGACCAAGGTACGCTCTATGGAAGCCTTCACAATCCGTGTGAGGCTATACGGACCATGTGGAGCCTCCTTAGAGTGGGCTTTGGCCTTATGTGGGGTGTATGACATTTACTGTGGAGTTTTAGACTAAGTCATACCACACATGTACCCCACACGGGTCGTGTCAGGCTTCAGGGACCGTGTGGTGGGCCATGTGGTAGACTTAGCCTTGAAATTCCACAGTTTTGGAACCAAGGCAAATGGCACGGACTGTACGACCCCTCACAGTCTATGAGGTCCCCCATATAGGTACCAGAGTGGAAATTTTCTAAGTATTGAATTACCGTCTTGGAACTTTGTTGTGGAGAGTTTTCTAAATGAAGTGGTACGGAGGATTACACAGTCCGTATAGCTTGGTACGGACCGTGATACCAACCGTTTGGATTCTTTCGTCTAATTTTTCTAAGTATGGAATCTTCAAGCTCAAAAATAATTTCACTTTCAAACCCTCAATTCAAGCTTATTTATGTTGTTTAGGGCAGTCATTGGTCTCTTTCATCAAGTCAAGTTCAAAGGAATTTCATTAGCAAGCTTTTCATAAGAATCGATAGAAGGATCAACTTTAAATGATCATATTTAATAGAACAAAAAGAACTAGGTGGCCCACTATCACATTGAAGCTCTTTGAATTAGCTTTCTAACTCATTTGGTTTCACCTTATTCTGAGTTCAGATAAAGAAGTTATACTCGTTTTCGTAAAGCCCATCTGTGCAGTATTTTCTGAGAATTGACTAAGTGAGGTATTACGGGAGGGTTTCACGGTCCGTTAAACCTTGTACGGACCGTGAGACCTCCTCACAAGACCCCTAGCAAGGAATGCTATTTTGCTTCATTAATGATTTTTTCGTAATTATGGCTTCTCCTAAGGGTCTTTTATGACTTCTTATGCTATCCTAAGACCTCCAAATGACCTAAACTCTACTTCTTTCGTTCAAATCCATTCCTGCACTTAGAATTATTTGAATTCTATGATCTAAAGAACTCCCCTCAAATGAGCCATTGGAGATGAGCTTGGAGCATAAGGTAGGGTTTTCTTCTTCATCAAATTTCTTCCTATTTCTTCTTGGTTAGCTAAGGTATGTGGGATTGATTCTTGGTCCCTTTAAAGTTTGATTTAAGTATGGGTAATCTAAATTGTGCTCTGAATGTTGATTTTACTTATAGATTTACTTGAATTTCATATTGAATTGTTGATTTAAGATTGAATATATATTACCCATGTTATTCCCACATCATTCGTGGCATATGTATTCATGAGCATTGGATTTTATGAAAATTATAAAGTAGGTTAAGCCCAATTATGTTTATGTATATGATTTTGATACGATTATGGTTATGACAAGAATGTGATCACATAAATATCATTGTTATTGGCTCATTGAGTATATTGGGTGCTTGTACCATATTGTCATGAGCATGAGCTATTCCTATGCATGAGAAACATGATTTAAATTATGATTTGGCTTTTTAGCCCAAGTACTAATGATTATGAAATGTGTTTGGCTTTTAAGCTCAAATGTGCATTGAAGTGATTTGAAATGACTATTGCCTCTTTTGAAAGAATATATATATGTATAAGTATTCTCGTGGGATGTATTGACTTAGTACCGATGGATTTGGGGGTCAGGGCTATCCCAAGAGTCCTCTCCCTTTCCTTGAACTATGTGCCAATATAGGAATGGTTGTCATCACCGAAAAGACCAGGTCGTAAGGGACGGATATTCATTTATTAATATGAGATGATATTGGAAATGCTTCTGAAAAGATCGGGTCGTAAGGAAGGTTTCTAACCACCGAAAAGACTGGGGCATAAGGTGCGATGTAGATTACCCTTGGCAAGTAATCTTCTCCTGCCGATTGGAGGTATTCATCGAACTGATTCATGTTATAGCTCACATGAGTTTGATTTGTCAGTTATAGTTCATCTTTTTTTATATAATCATTTCGCATTTCATGCATCATGGATTTCATGGCAAATTATTATATACTCTTCTTTGGATATATACTTCTTTCTATATTATGTGCCCTTGTCATCTAACATTGAATGCAGGTTTGATAAGTTATATGTTTTGCATGCCTGCATACTTAGTACATTTAAACGTACTAACACATACTTTTACCTACATGATCTAACCATGTAAGGACCGGAGATTACCTTCATCCACCATTTGACAGCTAGATCGAATTTGAGACATTTGTTGTGGTGAGCCCTTTTTCCAAGGACAAGCCACCATCCCTCTACCTATGCAGTCTTATTTATGTTATTTACTTTGAGGGTGAGCCCAGGATATGTCTTAGCCCCTATCCCATTCTATGACTAGAGGCATTGTTGGACATCTTATAGACTCTTGTTGGATGTATATGGTATGTGTTGTATTTGGAGCTTATAGTTATGTTTATCTATTGGCTATGGCTATTATGGATTGATTATAAGAATTATGATAAGCATGTATGATTTGATGTATGTGGAAGATCCTAAGTCTCGTATTGCCCTATAGAGTGAGTCATACTTACCCGCCCCTTAGTTCTTATGTGCTATGTGTTATGTGAATCCATGTTAATCCCTTATCCCAATGATATCCCCATAACGTGAGTCCTACTTTCCTGTTCCTTAGAACTATGTTTTTACTATTTGTATATACGCTTCCGAACCGATAATGTGAATATAGATACTTGAGACTTGTTTGGGGACTTCAGATTCCGATTCACCATGTCACTCCTAGACCCTAGGGGGATGATTTGGATAATGTTATTATGTGAGTTATAGGGGGCAGAGAAAGGGATTGGTTAAGACTTGGACAATACAAAATCAATTTTGATATCACAAGATCAATCCATGTATTGATGAGCTTTCATTTCCTCACTTCCATCTATGTCCTGTGATAAATTTATGTCTCTATCAGTTGCCATTGATAAATATTTTTGTTGATTTTTCCTGTTAGGCTAATTGGACCAAGACAAAATACCTTCTTGTATATTATATGCCAATTCAACTATGATTTCTTCTGGATGTGTTCAATAATTTTTGTTGTAAATGACAGTCACTTCAGCTAAGAGAATTATGATGGCAGGAACTTGTGAGGAAATAGATTTGTAGCTTCTCATAGCTTGGTAATGGGATGCTAATATTTTTAATTTACTGGGTTGTTATTTTCTTTTTATGTTTTCTCTGCTAACTTTCTAGGTGACTTCTTGCCAAATTCTACTCCATGTATTGACAATTAGCTTATGAGGTGTTTTTGAACTTTTTTAGATGTATTATATTATGTCTTTCTGTTTGTGAATCTTGTGATGTTAATTTGTGACATTTATTTCTCTCAAGATTTAGATAATTTAGATAGAAATCTTAACGTTACAATTGTTGATTGAGAGCTTAATTTCTTCAACTAAAATAAATTTTGAAAAATGATTATACATGAGATGTTAGGTCTGTGCTGGTACGGGCTCCAATATCTAGTATATATACATACATAAATATATGTGTGTGTATGTTATGTATATAAATGGTATTCAAATTATATAGAGCTTGAACATGTTAATTCAAATGGTTAATTTATGTATCCATTTGGTATGTAATAGTAGTGTATGTATATTGTATATATGCAATTGACATGGTATAGAGTTTGGTGTGTGTTTAATATGTTCTAGGAAATCAAACATTCTACGGTTTATTTAAGGATTTCATATAAATAGACAAATACTAAAATCATAGCTATCAAGATCTATCATTTAGAAATATTGCACTTGTATGACCAAAAGTGTTTAAACAAACTTAGTAGTTCGTTGTACTGCTTGTTGTACAAGAGAATTAGCAGAAAACAAAAACAAAACTTATGATGAGAGATTAGTTCATTGTTCCATCTTCTACCATGTTGAAGCAAAATCGAAAATATTCTATCTGTTTTCATTGATACACAGATGAAACAAATCAGGACATTAAAAAAAAAAAAAAAAAGAGAAGCAACGGATAAATGAAAAGATTCTTGATTTAATTTCCGTACATATAAATAATGAATTTGAAAGATCATGGGAGTAACATACGGAGTAAAAAAAGGAACTGATTGATCCTATTTGTAATGGATTATAACTGATTTTGTACTTAAATATGGAATTCAAATAAATGGTAGGTTTCACAATCCTAAGTTAATGGGAAACTAAATCTAATCATTAATTTTAATAATTATTTTTTATATCTTTTCTCATTTTTTGATTGAAATATTTTCTTTTTTTCCCCTTAAAATGCTACAGGTTGCAACGAATCTATTGCTATAGTTTGCAACTCATTATTTAATGTAAGACCCGTAATAATATATCTAATATTTATCATTGCTAAAATTTATTCTTTACAAATTTACAGGTGAAAGACAAGGAAAAAAAGAAGTATATACACCAATGTACAGTATATATACAATGATGATATAGAGGAATAAAAGGGGCAAAAACCCCAAAAATGCAGGAGAAGGCCTAAGTGCTGGCCCTTGGCGGATAGCATTCAGACTTGGGCCTAAATTTTCTTAGCTCTATTTATTTGATTGTTCATTATGAAATTATCTCTATAACGAATGGGATTTTTATAATTTATACTATATTTATTTAGCATTGTTAATTCGAACCTCTTGTTACGTCGAAAAATAGCTTTTTATTTTAAAAAAATAGTTCAAAAATCAAAAAATTGATTAAAACTCAATTAATTTGAGAAAAAATCAATTCTCGAAATTCGAAATGAAAAACAGACAAAAAAAGAGTCGCCACCTAATTTTATGGATAATTAGGAAACCGATAAATATTTTAAAAGATCTAATAGAAAAATCTTTTAAAATCCAGAAAACAGGTTCGGGTTCACATTTCCACTTCAAGA